>CAUHTR010000192.1:98118-171353 GCA_959609185.1 Schmidtea polychroa
GTCTGGTACATCTCTTCTTCTGCCTCGCCTCTTCGTCGTTCATTTCTTATTTCACAATTTATTGTCTTGACTCCACCGACGAAATGAAACCCATGGAGTCGCTGTTGTTTTTTCCGTCTTCTCTCAATATAGTATATTTTTCAGGGACATTGTATCTATCTTCCATGTCGCTGTGAGCATTTCTGAAATCCTGGCTGTTCTCGGTGTAATCTCTTCTTTCAGATTTTGAATCTTCTTCTTCTATGCACACTATCCTTTGATATCGGTGTGGAACCTCTTTCCGTAACGAAAAACAATCTCGGAAACCGTGACCTTCCTTGCCACATATCAGGCATTTATTTCCCAGTGGACACTCATACCTTCTGTGTCCCTTTTCGCCACAGCAAAAACAATCACCTACCGTTAATTTTGGGACCGATGCTTGTGGTAGTCCTCTACTTTCGTTGTACAGCCTTCTTGCTATATTCTTCATGGATATTGTTGGCAGCTTCCTTTCTGAGCTATTCGGGATTCTCGCATTTCTCAAGAATTGTTCTCTTGGAGATTGTTCTCGACGACCATGGTTATTTCCTTCATATTGTATTGGTCCGCGTATAGGATATTCGTCTCTTCTTGATCTGTGGTAACTAAATCGGTCTTCTGATTGCCTTCTTTGTGGTGATGTAGGCATGGGATTTTGGGTATTCTGTTGAATTCTCATCTGCCCTCCCTCAGTCACGCTAGCGTATGTTCTTTGACCGATTGCTTTAACAAATTCTGTTTTATGGTTTCCATTTTTGTTACTTTCAAAAATTTTCGCCAATGATCTCGTTTCTTCAATTTTTGTTTCTGGTTTCGTCAATAGTATCTCCCGCAGTCTCGCATCGCGTGCTTTATTTGCGATGAGGTCTTGAACAATATCTTCTTCTGATCGTCCTGAATTTACAACTTCAGCTAAAGCTTTCTTTAGCCGTATCTCAAAAGCTGCAAACCTTTCATCATCTTCCTGTTCCATAGCTGCAAATTCTCTGATTTTGTCAGTTATAGATTTTGTAATTGTGAACGTATTTAAGAACCACGCTTTGGCTTTTACATCTGTTGTTTCTGTTTCTCTGACGTTTCCCCACAATGTCTTTGCTTCTGCCACTAATAACACATTGAAAGTGCTTGTCAATCGCTGTCCATTTGTCAGCAACCATTCTTCTATATCTCTGATCCATTCTTCGGCTTCTTTTAAACCTCGTCCATCATATCGTCTGATGTTCAGTGTGAGCATGTCTTGGCATGATTTCGGTTAGCATTCCATTAGCAATTTTGTCGATTTCGAAATGGCGTTGATATTTTGATTTTCGGCGTGGTCACCAGTTAAATCCATCTTTAAATTTGCAGCAAAAATCTTGAAACTAACAATATATATTTAATCAAAGAATTTATAAATAACAAGTTTTAATTAATTCACAAAAACCGTAAATTCCTAATTATTAAAACAACAAGATATCTAACTGATACAAAATATTTAATATTGATACATAGTTATTACATTTTTATGTTTATATTGCATTTTGTAAATATAATAGTAAATAGAATTTTAAAAAGAAAAGACAAACATCAAACGTTAAAATAGAATACTTATAGTTAATGCGAAACGTGATCTTAAAATAAATGACGACGAGTATGTGATCAATGCTAAATCAAAATAAACAGTACGCGTGCTGTGACATGTCATCCCCCGAAGAGTGAGAAGAGTAAACGTTCAATTTTATGTAGTCAGGGAACCACGCGCTTTGTGAGAGTATGTTGCATACATTGAAGTAGTATGGTTACGGCTGTTCAAAATTATATTACTGTCTATTATTTATATTTTTCATTATTTATATGTACACTATGCACACTATTACTGTTGATTTCAACAAAATCGCATGAGATTTAAAAAATTGCTTGCGGGATTTTTCAACGGGCAGGCTTTTGCCCACCCCTGCTCTAGATAATGATGAGTACTATTGTATAGAATAAACTGAAAGGCGAATTAAAACCAATCATAGATCAAAATTTATTTTATAATATGTCATTTTACTTTAAATAACTAACCAAAAAGTGATTTTATTTGAAAATCTCGGCATAACTTATTACATTGAAGTATTCATGTTACAGTAATTATTCATCATAGCTATTGGATCTCAAATATTATTTATTATTGAAATATATCTTAGTTATGTTGATATTTTCCTTACATTTCTAATGATTTTAATTAAATTTACTTTTTTTTTTTTTTATTTAAATTTACTTATTCACTTTCGATTATTTTATTTAACATCGATTATGTAACATTTTCAAAAACAAAATGTATTTCACAATTTCTATATTGGAATAATATAACTAGTCGCTTTTTTAATAAAATATTTTAGTGATTACTCAACATAACCCAATTGTCTGGTTCTTGAATTTCAAAAAGAAATATTTCCGATCAAAATATATACGAATTTATTTATTAATTCTAGAATAATCATTTCGTAATTGTGAATTAACGTTAGATTCACCTTAGATCCAGGAGGAAGTTATACAGATTATGTCGCTACTAGATGGTATCGGTCACCAGAATTATTGGTCGGTGATACACAATATGGTCCACCTGTAGATATTTGGGCTATTGGGTGTGTATTTGTGGAAATAATGACTGGACGAGAACTTTGGGGAGGAAGATCAGACGTTGACCAGCTATATGAAATCATGAAATCGTTAGGTGTGGTTGGAGTTAAATAAAATATTTTATAATTTCCCAATTAGGTCCATTACTACCAAGGCATAGAGAAATATTTGAAAAAAATGCATTTTTTGAAGGAGTAACTATTCCACAAATTACAAATTATGTGATACTTTTGTCTTTGTTTGGAAAATGTTTATTTTATTTGAAATTTTAGGAAGGATTGGAAGTAAAATTTGTAGATATAGACCCATTTATCACGAATAAAGAAATGACGTTTTTAAAAGTTAGTTTTGACTTTATAAAATATTTGCATTATTTTCCATTTGTTTTACGAAGATATTTAATACAAAGTGAAAAATTGTAAATTTTTAAACAATACGAATTTATCTGTAATACGAATAATAATTTTATATAACAATTACTGCTAATCTTTTCTTACAAAGTTACTATAACTATAACTTTCATTGCCAGTGCTTATTTCTCCAGAAAATTTGAATCTCGATAAAAAAGAAATTTTTGATTCTATTCTTAAAAATAGTAGATAATTCGATAAAAATTTTACTAAATGTTCAAAATTTATAATATATAATGAATGTCTTTGAATCTTAACTTGTGTTTTTCAAGTGATTTTGTAAATTCGAAGTATTAAAGTAACAGGTTTAACGTTAAGTTCCAAATCTTCGGCAATCAGATTTGGTGTTTTTTCATCTTCATATGATTAGTGCTCGCTCATTCTCTGTTATTCTACGAGTGTTTTTGCTTGGTGTTGGCATTAAATAATTGTTTTAGGTATGTCTAAAATGATTCAATATAAAATTAAATTGATTAAGATAAGTTGAAAATGAATTAAAATATGTTTAAAAGTGATTAAGATAAGTTGAATAGGGATTAAATCAGGTTGAAAACCCTGTAAGAACTTTTTCCAATTTTCACCACTGATTTCTTTTCAATTGACTTGTATTTATTAAAAAACCTGACTACACTTTCAATAATAATTATTATAATTATAATTATTATTGAAATGATAGTATTTTAATTGAAATAAGAAACAAAAATAAAAATTATTAATAAACATCTAAATCATAAATCATAAAGAATTTAAAATTTTTTTGATAATTATTTTTAATAAATTTAACCAGCATTTAGGTCGGCAGTGAATAATCATTTGAATTTTTCAAACAAAATGGATACAACTAATAAAATATAAAATACTAAAGTTGCTCATAAAGTTTATGTGTAATATAACAATTTAATTTTTTATTTTACATAAGTACTACTCATATATATATTTATAAGCGAATATTTTTTTGTTATGTTCAATTTTTTGCATTTTGTATACATATGGTTTATATAATGTATTTTTCATTTTCATAATGAAACTAAACTTTTAAATGTGGTTGATTTTTTTATGCGGCCCGCCTGGCTTCAAAAAATTTACCATGTGAACCAGATGCTGCAAAAGATTAAACACTCACAATTTAGATGAAGATCAGAATTAAATAAAAAATTGCCTCCGATATAATTGTTTAGATATAACAGAAGTTGTTTTAATATTCAAGTGGTACTATGCAGATTTTGTTGTGGAATAAATGTTTATGAAGAATTTAACTTAATTAATTATGCTTGGTGATGAAGATAATGAATGCAATATTATCGCGGCTAATAATTGATATTAAAAAGCGATACTTAAACATGCGATTTGTGATGCATTTCAATTTATTTTGTCATTATCGAGTAGGATAAGAAAAGCTTTATATATTATAGATTTAATTAACTATTAAACCAACGTTATTAATTTAAAATAATTAATCAGTTATTTTTCAATATAAACTAATATGAATAAAATATATTAAGAAATTTCTAAAATATTTTATTATAATATTTTATTATATTTTACTAAATATTTTATTACAATCTATATAAATAAAAAAGTTTAAAACTAAAATTTTTAATAATTTTTCTTATATTTAAAAATCAGTGGTATATAAAAGCGTTTTTGCATTATATGAACAGTATGCATGTGATTTTTTCAAAGTTTGTATACTACCATTATCATACGATGAGCTTTCATATATTATTAACGAAAATTGCAATAAAAGAATTTAGTTTTAAAAAATGTCACCCTCCGAACTAATTTTATAAAATTACTTAATATTATGCAATGACTAAAAGAAAATTTGTAATTCTAATGTCATCTTGCTGAAAAATGTACGAAAGGATTTGAAGGACTTATGTAAGTCGGAAAGAACATTAAATTTAAGGTTTCTATTATCAAATATTAGGTGACATTGACGTATTTAAAAATAAATATTAGTATTTATTGTTTAATGAACAGTTTACATAAAAAAATTGTATTTACATGCGAAACAGAGAACGTCATTGATAGCATTCTTGGACTTGTTAATCTAGCGCAAAGATAACGACAAACCATAAGAGACAGAATTACAAAGACAACCAATTGATACTGGTCTTTAAAGTTCTCCTAAATTGTTTTTGTGAATTTAAGAATTTAAGAAGCTGTTGATATATTTATTAATAATCTTAAGAATCCATGTTTCAGAATGTCTGGGTGTAATTTGAGAGTGTAGATTAATTGGATAGTGAAATAAAAACATTAAAAGTATGAGAAAGGATTATGAACCTAAGTTTTTGTTGGTATAAACGTATTCGGAAGGTTTACAGATTATAAGAGGAAGATAAGCAAGGTGTTCGGTAATTTAAATTATAAAATTGTTGTCAACTCTTGTAAAGTACTTATTATGTTTATTAATAGATCATGATGGATTGCCACATATATTTGAGACTCCCATCATCTCTGTCATTAGAAATCGCATTGAATATGACTTAAAAATTTTATCTTATCCAGTTAGTCATATAAAAGTTGTGTCGTTAACTTTTTTTACTTTAAAATGTTTTTCTTTTTTGTGTCCGGTTCATTTGACAACAATCTGAATTCACCATTTTCCTGAGGTTTGTTCCATTAAATGTAGATGTCGTTATTATTTTTTTTGGTTTATTTATAATTTTAATTTAGGATATTTGTTTTATTGTTGTCAGTTTAAAAAAGAAGTTAGAAAGGGTAAATTTTCTTATAAATAAAGGTGACTATTCTATAAATTTATTAATGAAATGTTTTAATTATAATTTATAATCTTTTAGACTATAAACATGAGTGGGAAAACACATATGGTCTGGTAAAATTACCAAAAATCAAAAAAACCATTACTTTAGAAATTAAATTAAACATTCGAAAATGGAGAGAAAGCTGTCAAGATATCAAATCCTCTAGGCCTGGCTCCAAAAACTGTCAAAACTTTACGAGATCGAGATGCAGTTAAAATTAGAGAGGCTGCGAAATCTGTTACATCTTTAAATGCTAAAACAGTGACTTGCACAAGAAGATAAATAAAGAACTTTTTTTTGTTATTTGTGTTTAATTGAATTTTTATGTCATTTTTTTGCTTTAGTATGAATGAAAAAAGTTTCTTTTATTTATGTTTCTTAAAGTATTAATTTAATTTTTGTTTGTCGGATTTTTTTTGGGACCTATCTGCAATATTCACATGGTTTCTCATACAAATGAATATCACGTAAATATTTTTTTAATCACAATCTTTCTTAAAATTTATAATTAAATTAATTATAATTTAATTCATGATTTATAATATTTGGACTGTTATAAATGTACAAAGTTATATTTTAAAATTATTACAATAGGCCTGTCTCCAAATGGATCCAAGTAAAAGGTCGTCGGCCGAAAGTTTATTAAAATTCGAATATTTTGATTCGTTAAAAAACATTGACTGTAATGAGGAAGAAGTTATTTGTAAAAAAAAATTGCATAAAGATAGGAAAGTTCGGTCAAGAAGTAATGGTGTAAGTGTTTTATTGTAAAATTAATTTTTAATTTTTTTTTCCATTGGGGTTATTTTTTGACACGAAGTTGTTTTAAATTATAGAAGTATTCTATCTTTTTGACTACTCTCTAAATATTATGAAATAGACCATATTGAGGAAGGGAAATTAACCATAAATTAATGTAATTTGTTTTGGATTTAAATATTTTCTCCTCTCATAAATTGCGAAAGCAACGAAAAACATCATCAAATCAAAAGAGACGGAACATTCTAGAAAAAATGAATAAACACGTTGATTTGCGAGTTTTGGATATACATTACAACGAGAAAAATGAATATACATTACAACATTAGCTACGATAATCAAAAGTCGTGAATCGATCAAAAAAGTGCTACATAGTGTGATCCCACAGCAAAATACTCAGGTACATAGGAACTTTGAAGTTGGAGAAGTGAAGTAAATTTTTAAAGAGTAGTTTGTCAGTGCACAGCCCAACAATTTCCTAGCCAATGGTTCAATAATTCGTGACAAAGCCCTACACATGGCAAACTGATTAAAGATTGAGGGGTTTAATGCCTCGAATGGACGGATAGATTATTTCAAGTAGAAGCAGTCTATATTTTACAGTTCTGTTTACGAAGAATCACGAAGTGTTCATTTGAGAATTTCTGAAGATTGAAAGCAGTCAGATGTTGCTACTTTAATCGCAGACTATACTCCTAAGGGCATTTTCAATATAAATGAGTCTGGTCTATTCTTTATTGTACTCCTATGAAATACATTCGCGTTCAGAAGTAGAATCAGGTTCATTGCTTCATTGATTACAAATTCTGATGGCATTGAGAAGTTACACTGTTGGTAATTTGAAAGGCGCAAGGTGCTTCAAAAATTTAAAATCATTGCCTACAAAATACGCCTTTTGTTTGAAAAAACAACTCATTATTACTTTGATGCTTTGATTGAAGCTAAAAGAAAGATGTTTGTATTTTTAAACAGAACTCTTCACTTGAATTCGAATCCAAAGAAAAGGTGTCGACTGTCCCCTCTCCACGGCTTTATATCCAGATAGCGGATATCCATGAATAAAGGTGCAGCAAAAACGGCGCAAACAATAAATGAGCAGATAAATCTATATCGAATCGTGAATTAAGTATTTATAACTAGATTCTAAAGAAGGCATATAGTGATTAAAAAACCATATATGATTTAACTGGAAATATTTCTTTTTTATTTGCGGTTTTATTGTTTGCGACTTTATTGGAGTAAACCCAGATAGTGTACTATGCTATAAATTTTATTTTTAATATTATTAAAAATTAAAATGTACTTGAAAAACGTTTTTTAGTCTTCTATAATAAAAATAACGATAGCTATTCAATATTAATCAGATAGTTTTAACAGAATAACACAAAGGGTTTCTTAATACATTTTATAAATTTGTTCGGAGGTTGCTGTGTTATTACCCCTGTTTGCAAAGACACGTCAGTCATAAACTGGAATTTGCAGCATAGGTGCCTTATCATTATTGACTAGACAACTTTTCAATGACACAAATTTATCACTTTTTTTCCAATTTACTTTTTCTGTGTTTTCTAGTTTGAACAATGCATATTTTGTTAGTTTTTTTCTACCTATTTTTTAGCCATTTATATTCATTATATATTTTTTGTTCGCAGGGGTTGACTGTATGTTCGCATATTCCGTTGGTATTGATTCCATGAAATTACCAGGAAAATAAAATTCATCATCTTGTATATTTTCAATTTCAAGATATTCAGAATTCTGATAATTTGAAGATGACTATACATACAGGAATACCTCGAACAGTACGGTTAATCGGTTCTGGAATTTAGCCGTACTATTCGAGGCTTTCTGGCGCTAATAAATTTACGGCTTAGTACCCCTATTAAGAAATTTAAAAATCGTGATTATAATCTAGTAAACAAAAAATATTTTGTTATGTATTTTTATTTTTCTTATATTCAAGAGCATATATAATATTCCGTTCAATTATGCCGTTTCCTAATGGCCGATAAGCACATCAAAACACACATTTCACACCCCATTTGCGACACAGTACTTTCATTTGTGTCGACCGAAATGATGTCGCATTATCAATCAACAGCTCATCAGGGGAATCTCGTTCTCTAAAGATCTGTTCAAGATTCCGTGTAATGGTCTCCGCGTCTTCACCTCTTATTTCTCTCCACAGAGCAAAACGACCCGGTCCACAATCAATAATAGTTAAATAAAGCTTACTTAGATAGTGTGTAACATCCATAGCCAGTCTCTTCCACGTCTCCTTAACGCTTAACTCTCCATGCTCCCATTTTACAGGCGCCGGATCGATAGATTGACATTCTGAACATTCACTAATTATAACCTTTACATCCTCAAGTGTAACGTCCGGGCAAAGTTGCTTTGCAAAATACGTCTTCTTGGCACCGAAATGGTGCTGTCTATGACTTTCTCGTAACACTTGGCTCACAGCAGCAACGGTGCTTGCAGTTGGTTCGACACACGATTTAACCCATGTCAGCCATTTATTACTGACTCTTGTGAGTGCATCTGCTTTGTTTTTATCTGTCGGGACAAACTCAACCGAGATCGTTAAGTCATAGCTTTTTCGTAATTCACAAATGATCTGCAGACGTCTTCGGACTAGCATCTCAGCAATTCCATGAGTTAGGATTCTGGCAGTATCCGTTAAAACTAAATCTATCCAACTCCTGACGGTTGCGGAATCTATTTCTACAACTAAGTTGCTTCTTTCCCAGCTGATGGCTAAGTTAATTCCCTTTATCACAGTGTCTAATTCTGCAAGATTTATATGAGCAAAATCGTTTTTCTTCCTCATCCATGATGCATCTTCGACGATTTTTCTTGATATTTCTAACGCAACTCCTAATTCCAGATTGCTCGCATCGCACCAGACAATCGTAGATCCGTCCTTGTTTACGTGCCACTCACCAGTCACGGGATCGCTCTCTTTCACACGATACATCATTTTGTTAACCATTTTTAACGCGATTTTTCCAATCGTATCATCCCACTTAATTCCAGCACTGTGTCGTTTTATATAGCTACTTGCTACTCTTAACCATCCAGCAACGGGATAGTGCCCAACGAGTTGACCGCAGAGGGAAAATAACTCCCTTCTTGACATAGTTGTAAACGCACTGTGTGGCAAAATGTTTCCACGATGCCACGTACGACCGTTAATACTTGTTTGAAGCTGGAGACCTAGCACTCTTGCATCATCGAACTCTTCCGGTGGCTTTGTAATTAGCCCGTATGCTGCTAAATGGCTTATCACTTCATGGACGTTTATTCTTGACTGGTTGACAATAATGTCATCAATATAACTATCCGTTGCTTTCCTGATATCTTCTCTTAAACTCTTCCCATACATAGAAATACCAGTGAATTTGATTTACACGTCTAAGAGATTAAGACACCGTGTATAAACTGTTGTATTTGCGATTCAAAATAAAAATAACGGGAATCTCCGTCATAAAAAAATGAAAAAAATATATTATAAATGTCATTATGCGAACATAGGAATTGAAAAAATATTTTTTTCATTGTAAAATCATCTCCCTATACTTCCTACAACTTGACTTATTTTTATTAAAAAGAAGCAAATAATAAAATGTTATAATGTTTATAATATATTTAATTCATCAACTTTTTTAGAAATTAGGATTTTAAAATGCTGTTTTTTCCTAGTAAAACGTTAATAGCTAATAAAAATGCTAACGTAATTATTTTCTCTCGTGTTATTTTCTTATTGATATAGTTTCAACAAGATATGAGTATACCTATATCATCAAATGAAAGGAAATACATACATTGATTTTGTAATGAATTTAATATTAAGAAACATTTTTATAAAGCAAAAAATAAAAATCCGTAAAATACAATACAATTAAGCTTTTAAAAAAATTATTTTTTAACATTTGTTTTGGAATATTGAGCGCAAAGCGAGTGCCCTTAACTCTTTGGAGCCCATAGCAAATTGAAATCTCACCCTAAAGAAGATCCGGCCCTACATATGTCTAGGTGAACAACCTATTAATTCTGGGACAGGCACAATTTTGACATGTGATCCACTCCTTAAATCTCTTATATTAACCCAACTGTGACAATTATTAATTATTCGAAAACAATGTTATTTATAATTAATATTTTGATCTATTAATATTTATAATTTGTAACAGACACTTTCAGTATTTCCAATGCTTCCGTCCAGTCAAACCTTTACTCACCAACCAATCATTAATAATTTCAAACAAATGAAATTCAAAAATTTTACTTATTTTCCACAATTATAATTTTTTATTATATGATTTGTGAATTCATAATTAATGGGCGGTTTTGCTCATCCAAGTTAAAATTTCTATGTGGTAAGTTTTGTGTCTTTATAATATATTCTAAATACTCCCTCTGTCCAAAAATGATAGTCCAGTTTGACTTTAAATCGTAATTTCTTTATACGTAACAGTGATACTTAAAATGCAGTTTTGTTATTTGTTCAATCAATAAAATAAAATTATTTAATTTTTTTTTACTGTAAAAGGTTTTATAAAACCGTTCAATTTTTTATATTCTAAATTGACAATCATTTTGGGAAAAAGGCTAAAATACAACTGGACTATCATTTTTGGACAGATGGAGTATTATTTAATTTATAAAATTTTAAAAAGTGTTGTGCAATATTTATTGTTTAACTGCCAGTTCTAAATAATTTTAACTTTAATATAAGAATAGTCAATCAGATAAAAAAGGTCCAAAAAAAATTTGAAAAAATTACACGAATTCATAGGATTAAAATATCACTAGCCGATTACTTTTGCTGGTAAAATATATTTAGACAATCTATTGATAACTTCCGAAAACATTTGTTTGAGTATAACTAATACCTTTAATTAATGCTTGCTCACTTTTCTATAAACCAGAGATTTTTAAACTATAATGGACCGATTACAAGGAGTTATTTCCCTAAAATCATAAAAAAGAACTTTTCAAAAGTAGAGCATTTATTTTATAAATATAATTAATATCAAATGTTGACCAATAGAGACGAGGCTAACTTTTCCTTAATGCGGCTCAATGCTAGTAATCAACCTTCTTAACCCTTTGATGACGAATTTTAAAAAATGAAATCAGCTATATAGCTTGTTTAAAACGTGTAATGTTGATTTCAAATTTTTCCTATGCTGGAAATTTGAAATTTGAGTCCGGGACATATAAGTAAAATAAGACAAATGTAAGGCAAAACCTATTATTGCATGCAGTTTTATAAACAAAATATAAACATATACACAAAAAAATAAATGTGCTTACCTTTGATATAAATACTTCCCAAAATAAACAATAATGTAGGTATTATAACCACTATTTCACAAAGTACATGCTGTAAACAGTGACAACGAATGAAATAAAATGTTACGTTTGCTAGCCGGCAGAACGTATATTAACGAGTATAGACGAAACTAGTCGAAAATACTATAAACACGAGTGGGACAAGCGTAGGTTGTAATAGCACAGAGAATAAGGCATCTATATTTTTTTTAAATTTGACTGGGACATATATGTCCCGACAGTGGTCAAAGGGTTAAACCACACGATGGGTTACTTTTAGTTGGTTTCTCTATTTTACCAAAAGGTCCGTAACAGTACTATATTAACGTTCAACTATATCAAATTTACTCCGGTTAATTCTCCACTCGAAGAAGGTCGGAAATATATTTGAAATTGAAAACAACAGTTTTTAATCTGAAGATTTCGATGTAAAGGTAATAATTCTGTAAAACAATAGTTTAACGACATCTTGATGTTCATTTACTTTCACATAATATATTTTCAATAATTGTGAGTTCTAATTTTTTATTCGATCATCCGTAGAAATATTCACGTCCTCTTTTATAATAGGTACATATGTTGTGTAAAAAAACTTAATAGGTCTTTTATGAACTTACATTGATCATATCAAATCCTGAAATAGTACGTTGTATAAATAAGCCGCATTTATTGTATACCCTTCAGCTTACTTGAACGGCTTCACACAACATGTCTCAACACATACATGTAAGTATATTCCATGCTCGAGATCTATAGTATAATAATAAGATTTACTTTACCAAGAATTGTTAATTGGACATTATAATAACTTTTAAAAAAAATCAGGGAGATGTTTGTTTTAAATGAGGCAAGTTATTTTCACAAATAATAGTTGAAATACGTGTGAAATCACACTCAATGTTTTGTTGTGCACGGTACAATAGTAACATTTCTAAGGAATTAAATGCTACTGAATGAATAGCTGGTTGCAATGCTACGTGAGTTTGCATATATTTCGTTATATGCAGTCTACCTAAATAGCGATTATGGGGTGGATAGTAGATTTCATATTTTGAATCTCGCTACAATAGATTTGATTCATATATGCAGTAATTATAACTTGTGAATAGCAATAAGCTGGTAAACCATGGATGAAAATTAACTCTTCATGTACCAAATTATCTAAATCAGGGATGAGCAACCTATAGGAAACGTATTAAAATATAGGCACTAGATGATAAGCACAAATTATTTCTTTGTTTATAAAAACATCATAAGAAAATTAATTATTGTCGCCGTTTTTATTATAATAACACACTAACAAGTCATAAAAATGGTTAATACAAAATACGCACATAATGCTTTATGGAATAACTTTTAATTAAACTTGAAGGACAATGGCTAAAATAGCAGATCGTATGATTGTGAATGACTGAGTATAAAGATATAGAGTGCATGTGGCCTTGTGCTGATTTTTTGAGTTAAAAAGCAGACAACTTAGTCTGACTTAGGTAACAATTTATGAAAAAAGACCAAAAAATAAATTTGAAAAAGTACATAATGGTAAAACAGAGATTACTATGCTATAATATAAGAAAATTATGTAGGTAGGTAAACTTGTGATATTATAAAGACTTGGTAGGTAGAGCGCATGAAATAAAGGTATCAATCTTCCATCTCATACAACAACTTATAATGCAATTATTTCAAAAAATAGCAGTACAATTATTATGCTAAACATTACCTGTTTTTTTTCCATAATGAAACCTCTTATTTCGAATTCAAACTTATATGCCTTCTCTTGTAACTATGATTAAAGGAAATGCCGGCCTAGAATCTGTTGAAAGATGTCAAATCTTTATTTCCACCAAACCAACTGAGAAATTTATTATTATTGCATATGATATGAGCGGTTCCCAAAATTATTATTTCGAAGTAACTCGAATGATATGTCAATCAGATCAGATATCAGTAGATTATATAATTGGGGCATTGAATAATTATTCACCACGATTTGTTTTGTACAAGACATAAGATTACAGATAGATTTGATAAATTGCAAAGCTTTTTTAATTAAAATTTATTACGTAAGTTTTTTTTGTTTGTAAATATGAATAAATTTGGAATACAAAACTTGTTAATTATATAAGAATTTGTTTACTTAACATGTTTACATAAATATCTCAAATAAGGACTTTCCCAGATCGCTATATGTCAACCGAGTTTTGTAAACTAATTCACTTTCATTATAAAAACCAAAATAAAGTCTAGAATTTTATTTATTTGACCCCACCTAATTTTCATCAAATAAAATTCACGATGATGCATTCATGATGATGTAATCAGCGTAGGACAAACTTGAATAATAATCATAAATGTTGTCATTAACAATTATGTGTATAGACTTGCACATTTTTCTCAAATTTTTGCCTATCCTATAAAATTCCAAATATTTAGCTATTTGGTTATTATTCCATTTTTAAATACTTAAAAATTTTTTTTACATTGATGGCCCCAAAATATTTCCCACTTAATAATTAATGTATTCAAATAAACATTTGAAATAAATTATTTTTTATCTTTTAGTGGCATTGAAATTTATTAGGTTTTTATTTAAATTGATTATGCTAATTTTATCTATTGATTATTAATAATCTCGTTCCGAAAGTCAAACAATTTACTGACAAAATCAAATTTATTAATACACTTTGAAATACAAATTAAATTCTAAGTAACAAAAAAAAATTATTTATATAGTTATTTGATAATATATTTGGTTGTATAAATGCATTATATATATAGGCGAATTACCTACTACCGTTTTCTTCACTGAATGAATGCAGTTGCAAATAAAAAATATGGTGGCATTTATTACTGTAATGGCATCACGTTTACACAAGTCCTAAAATTTTATAAACACTTTTACATCACGTTGTGAAACGCATTTGAGTGAAATCTGTATGTTTGCAAGGGCATAAAAAACACAATTTATCTGAGACAGCTATTTATGTTAAGAGATTAAATATTTAAAAATTAAAATAAAACATTAAATTAGAAATTTGCACAATTTTCAAGGTTCACAAATGGATGCAGATCATTATATTATCATTATGTATGGAAATTTATGTTTGGATTACATCAACAAAACAAATTTTAGATGTCTTTGAAAATTTATTTTAATTAAGTCTTTTTACTATTTTTTGTTCCTAAAACATTAATATAAGATGTATTTCAGCGGTCTTAAAAAATAAATCCTTCATTAGTCTCATCATAAACAGTTTCCTAACATGTAATAGTGTAGTGTTAATTTATTTACATAGGTCTATGATTATTTCAAGGAAATCTATTTTGCAGACCCGGCTTTACCGATGTAGCAGAAGATGCAAAGTATCGGGCGCTACACGAACAAAGGGCGCTAAAATTTTAAATGAAACATTGTGGTTTTCTAATTTATATAAGATTTCTGTTTATTTTTTTTTATGAATTAATGTTTAATTATACAGTAAATCTTTTTAATAATAAAATTATAATACTTTACTGTGAAATTTGAGTTTTATTTCTGACATAATTTCCTATAAAAAGCGCTTAAAGCTGGGCCTGCTATTTTGATTACTTTGAGATTTTCTCACTTTACTTATGGGTGAGCGTGATGTCGTAAAATTTACAACAAATTCAGGTATTTCCCATTAAAATATGTCCGTAACACAAAGAAGTTTGAATTTAATGGTTTTGTATTGAAAATTATATACAAAGGTTATTTATTAGAAGAACTTTTTTCACTTTTCACCACTGATTTCTTTTCAATTGACCTTGTATTTATTAAAAGGATTGACTATGAATCAGTAAATACAATGTCAATGGAAAAGAAATCAGTGGTGAAATTGGAAAAAAGTTCTTATAATAAAATTAAATATTCAAATAATTCTAATGAAATTTTAATTGTTTTTCTAAGATTTTATAATAATCGTAAATATTTTTTTTTTAGATTCTGTCGTTTGATGATGAAACTTTTTCAAAAAAGTAATCACGACACTTGTTGAAACAGATGATTAAAATAAAAATTTAAATGATATTTTAATAAATCTAATTCGATTAGACATTGTTTTTATTTCAGTGTAACTGAAGAGAGAAGTCAGAGAAAGTAAAAAATGAAGAATTATTTATTTAAAATAAACATGTATTTGTCGTTTATCTTGTGGAAATTTCTGAACTGCCATGTGATATTGTTTTGTATTCGGTGCTTCGATTCTTGCCTTTGTTTTTCTTCGATTTTGTGTTTGGCTTCTGTTGCTGCCACAACATTGTTGTCTTTCAGATGTTTTGTAACTGTCTCCCATAACTTTCTTGATTCGAATTCCTGCTGATTTGACCGTTTTCTTACTCGCTTTTTCATTTTTGGTAATTGATTTATGTCGAGAAATTTGTGGTGATCTTTGTCGTGTAAGAACTTCCCTGTCATTAGGCCATTCCATTCTCCTTCAACGAAATAAAATGCTTTGGTTTCTTTTGGCCGAAATATCTGAGCTTCTATTTTGTCTTTTTTACCAAAAATTGTTTTTGTTTTAAAATTAATTGTCGATTTGTATTCGGTTTCTGCACACGTAATACTGCAATGGCCACCGAATTCTACCCAAGGTGTTCCGAAAATATTGTTACAATAAGCAGTCGGGAAAGTCACAACATATTCCTCTTTTTTATCAACAACTTTCAATACAGCTTGACCAATCATTTCAACTGTGACGTAAAATCCCATGAATTTTGATTTCGGATATATATTGCCAGTAATTTGCATATTCTTGTCACTGCTCTCTGCGTAAAATGCGGAAATCGGAGGATGGTGGGATACTTGTTCACTAATAAATGAAACAGTGTCGACCTTATTTTCTTTATAATAATTTGAAACATCAAATCTACAGCTGAATACTTCACCTAATATGGGGTTATAAGACTTTTTAGCGACTTCGGATTTCTGGCTAGTGTGAAATGCTGACAAATACCATTTTAAACAAGCCATCATTCGTAACTCTGCCGAATGCATTCTACCAATCTCGATCCATAAATCTGTGTGAGCTAAGAAATCGCCGTACATTTCTAACATTGACCGTCTTTCTAAAATATGGACTGGTAGGGTTATTTTCGTTAAATCCATACCGATTTTAATTTGTTTCAACAAATGGGAAATAATTGAGATATCAGTTGTAATCGACGGTTTTTCTTCGTCATCATACAATTCATCGAAATATTCATCACTATTTTCATCTATTTGGGTTTCACATAAGTTAGTTTCGCCACAAAATTCATATGAACTAAGCGAATAATAATCGCCAGAGCTGTTATTTATTGAGAAATAATCGCAAGATTCGCTATTTGTTGACAAATGAGTTTGACTTCTTTTACAATTCCGTAACTTTTCATCATTGTTATCACCATAGCTTGGTGACAGCTCTATGATGATTTTATTGCACCCTGCACTGTCAATACCTTGGAAATCTTTAAAGTCGTATTGTAGATTATTAGATGCGTTGCGTTTGTCATCGAAATACGACTCCATTGACACAGAAGAAGCATTGTTGGATTTAGACCAGATCAAATTGAGGTCGACATTGGTTTCCTCAATTACTTTGTTCAAAGCCTCGATCCACAAGGTCAAGTCAATTTTGCACTTTGACTTCAGTCGGAATTTTTGATTTTTGTTTTTAATGGAAAATTGCAGCGAGTCAATAATATCAATTTTTACGTTTTTCAAATCAATATAATCTTTAAATTTTCCTACTTCTCTAGATTTTTTCGACGAGAAATAAATCAATTGTTTTTTTTCCTCATCAATAATAAAATATCTATATTGCCACCTAAAAATATTATTTGTCCATTTTAAAAGAATTCCATTCATGATAAATTAGATATTACTTTCCAAATCGGTTAAATAAAGTTTTATGAGGTAATTTGTAATTGATTAGGAAAATTTTATGAGGAATTTATTTACAATTTTTCAAACAATTTTATTTTTAATTTTATCAAATATCAAATTATTGATTATTTTTCATTAAACAAAAAATAATTAAAATTTAATTTGATAAAAAAATTATTTTAAAAATTATTAAAAATTATTTTAATTAAAATCTCAAAAAATTTAACAATTAATTTACTAATTAAATTTTAATACAATAATTTTTATACTAATGTTTGTAAGACTATAAATCAAAACAATATATAAGATACAAAACAATATATCTTACAAAGATTAATGTTACAATGATAGAATTAAAAAATGGTCAAAGGTAAAACCAAAAGATATGATTAAATTTTAATTATATAAAATAACCATTTTTTATTGAAATTCATCAACTCAGAATTTGTTTTAATTCTTCCGCAGCTTTTCAATTATGCAGTTATTTTCAAGTGTTATTTCTTTCATCGCCAGTATGACCCAATGATGCTAGAATGGATATTAAACAATAAACTGTTATACACATCCTAAAACTTAATCATAGTATATAACATAAACCAAAAAAAGGATTTAACGCTGAGGATCAATCAAATCACTTCGGTTCACATCTATTTCATTGACCATTAATCAGTGGAAAATTTTTAAAATAAATCTGTGACTACATATCTTGATTAGCCATGGATTAACTTAGAATTCATTAAAACCGAATATTTAGTGATTAAGTCATACAGCATTATCATTCATTAATCCAAGTCTATTCGTCACATTTATCATCGCATATTTTTATCGTTTATCAATATAATTACACCAGCTTTCAATCACTCAGATCTACAGAAGAAATCTTATAATTTAAACAAAATACTAATAATTCTATAAAAACGCATTCAGTTGAAGAATTACTTACTTATTAATGAAGCGGTATGATATGAGTCCACTACACCAAAGGAAAATTTTTCAATACCTCCCTAAAAATACTTTCTTTTATTCGACCGATTTCAAAGTTTTATAATTAATTCTATTCGCAAACATTTCTTCTATAAACCTCTACTAATCCTTTACCAGATAAGAACCAATAAATGGTTTTTTACAATTTCTCAAAAAGCTCAATTGATTTTAAAGTTTTATACCTCATTCGATTCAAAACAGGATTCTCTACAAATATACAGATATATAAGGAGAAAATGAGTACAATTGAGCCTATTTTTATAAATATTAAACGAGATTATTTTTAAATTAAAATTTAAATGACCGCAGACGACCTATAATCAGGCCCGGCTCTAGCGGTGCTGGCACCTCGATGCAACTTTCTGTTAAGCGCTTTTTATAGGAAATTATGTTAGCAATAAAACTCAACTTTCACAATAAAGTATTATAATTTTATTATTAAAAAGATTTACTGTATAATTAAACATAAACATTCATAAAAAAAATAAACAGAAATCTTATACATATAAATTAGAAAACTACAATGTTTCATTTAAAATTTTATTTTTCTTGATTTTATGGAACCAAATTCATACAATACATCATTAATTTTGATTTTGTCACAGATATCGCTTTCAATAGCAATCAAAGACAGGCCAACTAGTCTTTCTTGAGAAATGGTTGAGCTTAAATAATTCTTAATTAGTTTAAGTCTGGAAAATGATTTTTCGCCAGCTGCTACTGAGACTGGTAGTGTTAATAATATTCTTAAAGATACAACTATATTTGGAAATATATCAAATAATTCATTTGAATAAATATACTGCAATATATCTAATCCATCAAAACTATTAAGTTGAGTTATGGTGTCTTTAAATATACATAGTTCGTTACATAATTCTGAAGAACTTATATCTATATCTTCACCATCAGTTAACACATTATGTAAATCTGTACATTTATTTCTTAGTATCTCATTATCCAAATTATAAATTTATTAAAATTTATGAGGAATTTTCTTTCGACTATTGAGTTAATTGCACTATCAACAATTGGAAGAAAAATTGAAATTTTATAGTTTTTTCCGAGTCTGTCGGTCTTTCATCTCGACATTCGTAGTTAAACATACGATTTTTACGCCTATGTAATGGATTTTCTTTAAATTGAGGAGCTATGTCAATATCATGTGCCAAAATTGTAGCTATTTAAGTATATTATTAAAATTTTCATCTAAACGAAGTTCTTTAAAAAAAGTTAATAAATTATTTAAACTGTTTGTTGATTCATTTAGGTTGGTACTTGAAGATTGAAACATCTTGCTCACAACATTAATCCTGCTTAAAATGTCGTACCAAATTATCAGCGAACAAACAAATTCGTAGTCAAGCTTCAGTGCCAAAGATTTAGATTCAGATTTTGTGTTGTTGTCTTTTCTGCCATTATCATGGATGGCAAGTAAAGCGTCTAAATAATCACCAATATTGTTTTTTTAATGGGCTAAGAGCATCAATTCTTGATTCCCATCGTGTATCCGATAAAGGTTTAAGCGTTATTTTGCTATATTGTTTTAAAACATCCCACCGTTTTGTGGAAGCACTAAAAAAATTATAAAGTTCTTGTATAATGCCAAAAAAAATTATAGTTTCTGTATTAACTTTAGCAGCATCACATACTACACAAAAAATGCTCGAGAGCTCTTATCCAAAACGCGTTTTTGAACACCGCTGTGTTTACCACATATATTAGAGCCATTATCATAGCCCTGTCCACATAAGTTTTCTAAATTTATATTTAAATCTTCTAACTTAGCAACTATGCTTTTAAACAAACATTCGCTAGTAGAATCAGCTATTTCTACGAAACCCAAAAAATGTTCTTCTACAGTAATTTGATTGCTTTCGTTTTTATGGACAAATTTGATAATAATAGTCATTTGTTCAGTGTGACTGATATCAGGAGTGCAATCTAATATTATGGGAAAATATTTGGCATTTGTCACCATCTCGACAATAGCGTCGACTATTTTCTTTGAAATTAAGGATATTATTTCGTTTTGAATATTTTTTCCTAAATAATGCACTGTGTCCTTTTGAGTATTATGAATTTTTGCGAGATGGTTTTCCATAACCATATTAAATTTAGAGAATAGTTCAACTAATTTTAAGAAATTACCATTGTTATTTTGGAAAATAATAAAATAAAAAAAATCAAATAAAAAAATCACTATAATATATTTACAATCACAAAAATTTTGTTATTCAAAAAATTACACTTTATAAACTTTTTTATTAAATATTTCAAACAACAAATTTATATTTTTTTAATTCACAAAAATTGGTCTTCAATAAAAATTGAAAATATTAACAATGTCCAAACATGACTGGAACACATAAAAAACTGAAAACAAGTACTTACAATTAAAGAAAAAAACCAAAAGCTTTTTTTGGAAATCTGAATTAGAAAATCGCCTACTTTTCATCTCTCATTTAAAAAAAAATTTAAATTTGAGAAAAAAACATTTAAATTTGAAAAAAAAAATAATTTCATTTAAATTTTGGATTTTAGCGCCCTTTGTTCGTGTAGCACCCCGATGATTTGCATCTTCTGCTCCATCGGTAAAGCCGGGCCTGCCTATAATATCATTCGAGGTAATGTCACCTCTGTTAATCAATATGTTTACCAAAGTGGCAAACTTTATCGATTTATTTACAATATAGTATAAAAACATGTATAAATATAAACTACAAACATTAGTAAAATTATTATTTTCAATCCAAAGTCCAAACTTTAAATAGTAAGAATTTTTTTAAAAGTTTAATCATTTAATCAATTCATTTTATAGAACATCAATAATGGAAGAAACCAAACAAAATATGTCAACGCACGAAACAATAAATTGTAATATTTTATTAACATGTACTTTCCTTTTATTATTCTTTTTAGATCAGTAATAAGCAACCTTTTTATTAAATGGGCCAAAAAAATAAATAATTTTTTTTTGGGCCGCAGTTTTAATTTTTTTAATATTAAAGTGTTGTTTAAAATATTTACATTTATAAATTATTTATTATTAAAACTTTTAAAATTTAAAAGAATACATATTTGCTCAAATTTTATTACATATAAATTTATGCTTTACATAAAATAATGGAACTTAACACGTTGACGGACACTTGCGTGTCTATAGCCGTCAAAAACGAAACGGTTGTTTTTAGACACAAAAAAATTGCTTATTTGAGCCATTAAACCTGTCATTTACATTTTTAAATTACCTTATTAAAGGTGCTAAATTAATCAAAATTAAGTTTATTTAAGCAGAAAGAGTAAAACTATACATCTAATATTCTAAAAATTACAAAAACATATGGTGTCAATTTTCGAACTTCACTTGTTTCTACTGTCCGTCAATGTGTTAATAGGTTTTAAATATGTTTTGCTGCTGCTGTATGTTTTTTAAAAGGTCATTAAGTTTATCTTTTCGATTTTGTCCTTTTAAGTTGGAGAATTTCGAGGCATGTTTAGTCTCATAGTTTCGTTTAATATTATATTCTTTTAAAACTGACACCTTTTCTAAACATATCAAACATATTGCTTTGTCTTTCAAAATATTAAAAAAATATTCAAGCCTCCATTTTTCATTAAACTGGCAATTTTCATCATTAATTTTTCTTTTATTTTGATCAGAGCTCATCATTCTTGGGTATTTAAATAAAATCAAAATAATTTAAATTTATTTATACATGAAATTAATAATAGTATTGAATATTTTACATTTTTTTAAATTTTTAAATTTTTTTAATAAAAAAACAAAGTCATTTATATAAGATATTTTAGAAAAAATGAACATCATTTGATAGATTTTCGTTTTTTAAATTCTTATTTATGCTTCTGCTTATTATAAATATATATAAATATGCTTATATTTACATATAACTAAATGGCAAAGACAAATTAAATTCTTTGAAAATATAAGATAGTAAAAAACAAGCTTTAAAGTATTTATTATGAACCAATTATTAAAAATTACAATTAAATTTTATCTATTAAAAAATAATCACTATTTTTTTAATATAAACAAAAAAACGGCGGCCAGCGGGTAGCTCATCTCGGCTTTAGATAAAACAACAAATTCTCACAACGAATCAAAAATCAATAGTATTTGTTTATAATAAAAATTATATTAATTGATCGATGTAATATGTCACAGTTATTTTAATGTTTCGTACTTTATATTCTGATATTTACATATCTTTTGTGACATTGATTTATAATTTTTTTCATTATCCAAATTTCTAACAATTATAAATTAAAATGCACCTATTTATTTTTTAAATCAAAAAAAATATTATTTAAATCAAATGTTTATAGGGTTGCCAGATTTTCACCAAGACAAACCGGGACAATAAAATTTTTTTTAAGAAAATAAAAATTTATTCATAAACATAAAAAATTCATTGTAACAAAAAAACTAAATATATAATATTAATTGAAAAACGTCAATAAAATAAATAAAACTTAAAATTAATAACACAAAAATAAAGGAACTAAGTATTTCTAATACAAAAATGGAAATACAAAAGCGTGGAAATACATTATTAAAACACTCTTAATCATATTTACGGCTTAATCTTGCCTCTTTTAACAAATTTGTATTTTTTAATATGTATTCATGCATTTCCGAATACTGTGCTTTCTTTTACAGAGATCACTGCACCATAAGCTTCGTTTGAAGCATCAGAAAATATATGCAAGCTCCATTCGTTTTTCCTACTGTTTATTAAACATCTTGGAATCCGCATGGTTCTTAACACCGATGTATCCTGTAACTATCTGGTAATCATTTTATTTATTTCATCGGATAATTCATCGTCCAAGTCAAAACCTTCGAACCAAGTTTGTTGTATCATAATATTTCTTGAACCATAAACGGTCCAATCAACCATCAATCGTTCTTCCGGTAGATTGACTTCAAAACTTCAATTTTGCTTACCAATTTAATCATAAAGTTTTGATCGTCAGTACGTTTTCGTTTTTAATAGCTAAAGCTTTTGCTTGGTCGTCTTCTGGGATTGTTCTGAGTATAGTTTCGAAATTCATCATACATTTTCAAGTTCTCATTCCTACTTTAGCCCATACAATTATAAATTTCTCTTTTAATTTTAAGGCTTCTTCTTCAGAATCTACCGAGTCCATTGAATCACCCATATACATTGATTTTCAGATAGTTTGGCATGCATTGGAGTATACTTCTTTAAACAAATTTTCATTTTCTTGAGTGATCTAGAAATGGTGAAGCATTGACACCGACTCATTTGAACTTAAATCTTTGAACTTTCTAATTTTTGAACCAGAAAAATCCTAAAGATTTTCGATTTTCTTGCGCCAACTCAATATGCAGATACATTTTTGCAATGTCATAAACCAAGACAACCTTAAATTGTCTGAATCGCAAAAGAATATTGACTAAATCATTCTGAAGCTTCGGTCCTGTTTCGATTACACCATTCAGACATATGCTACATATGGTATGCCATCACTTTTTGCGACTGCGTCAAATAATATCCGTACTTTCTTAGTTTCCTTATCTTGCCTTAAGATCCACTTATATCACGGAATTTGCTCGTCCGTTACAACACCTATATAACCTTTCCTTTTTTCCTCTACTATAACGCCAATCTAATTTTTCTTTTGCCATTTTATAACCTTCATTGGTATAACCCAATGCTTTGATCATACGAAGTGGTTCGCCTGTTAGATACTGTCTTAGATGTAGCATCTTGTCTTCCAAACTTCCATCTGCTTGGTCGATCCCTATATTGAAGGCTGCCTTCGATGTTTCGAAATTAAGTACCTCTCCATTGAAAATTGGAACCCTTAACTTCTGCAACCTATTTAAACTATTCTTCCCACTTGATGAATCACATTCCGATGTATTTTACCCCTCACTCTTCCTTCATTTCGTGCTCACAAATATCTTTTTCAACTAATTCCATTTCCTCCTTATTTAATTTATCATATAGCCTGATGAGTCTTAGTCATTTGTCGGATGTCTCTTCAAATTCTTTTTATACTCTACGAGTGTGAAGGTTATATCTCCAACCATTTCTGTCAACAATAAATTACGCGCTCGAGTTGCTTTCCATTTTTGAAAACGCCGTGTGGTCCATAAAACTTTGTACTCCTTATGAGCATTACTTTCTCTTCCTAAACACAGTACCAAATGAGTAGTTGACCCATTTTAAAGATTGTAATTTGATAATTTCCCCCGTCTTTCTAATTGCTTACCAGCATAAAACTAACCTTTGCTGCTCAAAAGAAATTCCTTCTTTTTCTTGGATTTTGGCTATCTCATTTTCAATTTCATCACTCAATGTCATATCCTGAGAAATTGTCTTTCTTGTCAGTCTTTATAAAAATTTGCATTTCATATTTTAATGGTGAAACCGCACTTTAGAATATTCTTCCCCAGACATGAATCCTGGGGTCCATAGCACCATTCTTGTCATTTTACCAGACAGCTTGACACACCCATTCCACCCTATTTCAAAATTTTCAAAGCAATCATCCTCATCATGGCCTCTCAAATGCCCTTTACCGGGTCTCCCTTTCTTTTTGTTCACTATACAATCCCCCTTATCCACCATTCTATTATTGTGGTCTGTGTCGGAGGAAAGATGATCAATTTAGTACATTCATTTTTATAATATACATTTATAAAAACATTAAATTTATACTTAAATAAGAAAATATAATAAAATTTGTCACCAGAATCCATTTTCATTATTCCTTGATTCTCAATTTCTGCGGTTAACTTATTCAATTGCTTGCTGGAGATCAGAACTTCTCTGAAGCATACAAGTTCTCCATCTGTATATAAACACACTGCTACCATGGTTATTCTGCAACTTCCTTTCTGGACAGAATCGTAAGACATGATCGGCCTAGCATCGGTTCAATATTATCGGTATATCTTTATTTCTAATTGATATCGAAGGCTTTTTAATAATAATATTAATAATAATAATAATAAATAAAATTAATTGAATAATTAATTAAAAAAGTAAAAAAAATACGTAATAATAATAATAATAATAATAATAATAATAATATAATAATAATAATAATAATAATAATAATAATAATAATAATAATAATATAATAATAATAATATTAATAATAATATTAATAATAATATTAATAATAATATTAATAATAATTAAAATTTATTAAGGCATAAACCAAAAGAAAAAAAAATTAATTAAATAATGTAAGTAATTAAAATAAAATAATTAATTAATAAAATGTAATAAATTAAATAATTAAATAAAAATTAATAAATTTAAATTTATAAAATAAAATGATTCAATTGACTTATATTTGATTTTGACACATTTCATGACATTGTGATTACCTTGAAAGTGCGCTGGAGTCCTCACTAAATACTACTCATTGTTTTTCTTTATTAAATTTTCCATATAAGAAATATGGTTATTCTCCTCTCGGACCTAATGCTAATGTGATTGTGAGATGGTTAATAATTATTTGAGTTGGAGCATTTTTATAATATAATTATTATTGCAGCTTAAACTTCAATTTTAAATAAACAAATTTTCAGGTCAAAGTTCAAAATTTTACTAATTTAATACAATAAATAGCCAATAGTGTGTTTTTACGAAGTATGACATCAATGAGAAACTTGAATCAAGGAAAACAACATTTATTGGAAATATGCACCTATAATCTTGGAGTTTACACTTTGGTGGTTGGCATCTTATTTACGTATGGATACAACAGTGCTTACCTAGAACAACCTCCTATGTTTGAGCCGAGGTTCTCGAACACGGTGGCAATTTTCGGTGTGTCGTCGCATCTTATTAATATTTTTATTCTATTATACAATTGGTACATAAATATTAAATATAGAAACTTCTTCTCACCAATCAAATTGGATAGCGTTTTAATATTTTATTTTATTTGTGTTCCCTTTCTGATTCTCGCAATTCTCTACAGTGTTTTTGTGACAATGATATTGTCATTTTATCCATGGTGCATGGCCATTGCAGAGGTGGCTTACAGTGTAAGTTGTAACATTTTAGCACTGCTCGTTTTGATTCATCTGGTGGAATTGAGTTTTTATCAGGACACAGGAGAAGAATGGTTTATTACCTATATAAATTTTACAGCATTGTTGATCACATCTATCAATATCATAGTTTTTGTTATTTTCCAATTTTCTTTGGAGCAAATAAAGATTATGATATCAACTTTCGATTTTAACATTTCGCTCAATCCGTGTTCAATGGTCACACGCAATTTGACCGGAAGTTTTGTTGAGAACTTTGCGGTATTTTTTAATAATCAAGAAAGGTTGATATTAAAAGGCATGATAGTATTTGGAACATCGTCCTTGGTTTTCTTCATTGGTCCAATAATGAGACATTACAAAAATTTAAAGAAATTTAAAAAACTCCCCATACCAAACATCGATGTCCCAAATTCAAGTTTTTCAAAGATAATTTCCATCCCATTTATTATTATTGCGCTGGCTGTTTTTTCTGTATTCGTTTTCATAAATATTACCCAATTTTCGACAAAAAATTACGAAATTATGATGGTTATTCAGTATGGTTTTGGTTGTGGCATGCTTATATGGCAAATAAAGGCCCTAATGCACTGGCCAGGCAATGGGAAATCTATATCTATATTAGAAGTGCTACTTTATATTGGTATTTGTGGTCAATCTCTCAAAAACACGGCATTATTCGAGCAATATTTACATCAAATTGTATTTTATGGCGATAATATTTATCTAATAAATGACTTTCACTTTCTACTCTCCCTTGCATATTCGTTTCTGATAACGTCTTTCATTTGCCTGCTGCTTGGCAAACGATGGGAGGTCACCAATTTCAATTTTTGGTTCATCACCATTTCCTGCTTGATTTTGATTTCTATAAACAACGTTATCAGTTCTTTCCAAGATTTTTATAAAAGACATTTATTTTCTGTCTTTTTTCGAGTGAGATATTTCAATCACGCTCTCTTTATTCATGGAACAACTTTCAATGTCTTATATGATTATCTGATAATTGTCATTTTGGTGAAATTTATTTTGTTTTTAGTGTTAATCTAGAATAAATAATTTCTGTGATATTTTCAGTTCAGATTATTTTATTATTTAAATAATAATAATAATTCAATAATTTTCATATTAATATTTATAAGACCATATTTATAAGATCAAACCAATATATAAGCCAAACCAATATACACCAAAATTAAATTTTAAGCAAATTAATGAACAATTATTTTAATTGATTAATTTTTTTTATAATGCTCTGATTTTTGACAGTTCTGAATTGCAAACTTAGTCCTTAAATACCCCTCGTTTATTAAAAGATACAACCGTTAAATCTATATTTCAATTTAAACATTCAAAATTTTCCGCGTAAACCAATGTTATGAAGCGCAGCTAACTTCAGTCTATTTTGAAATTTCATATATGACGTAATCGTAGTTTTAGTATTCGAAGAAATTAATGTTTAAAGCAGTGGTGGCCAACCCAAATCAATCGAAGGGCCAAATTTTCGGAAAAATACTATCACGGGCCACAATAAATTCATTTAAATAAATATAACTCGTTTTTACGATTCAAGTAAACTTAGAATCAATTTTTTAAATTAAAAACATGCTTAATTCGAATATGAATTTTAAAAAAGACAATTATTGATTTGATGTTTAAAATTGTGTCCGGGCCACGTTAAAAAGCTTCGCGGGCCACCGATTGGCCATGGCTGTTTTTAAGTGTACATTCTAATTTTTAAGGGTTAATGAAAAATGAATAATAATTTGTTTCAAAATAAAGGAAAAATAGTCTTAAAACAATGAAAATTAACTATAAATTTTTATTTTTTTATTTTCTGATTTTGCGACTCACCTGGAAGGATCCCGCGACACACAGGTTGGGAAATGCTAATTTATTTGATATCAATTTTCGACATAACCTTTTCAAATGTTTGTTGACTAATCTTACTTTGTTTATTTTAAAGAAAAACCTTTTTTATATTTGTAATTTATATTATTGGCATGATTTTGTTTTAAAAAACGATTAAACTGTAAATGGAATGGTTAAAATATTTATCTAAGACATTTTATTAGGAGATTAAAAATATAGCATGAGAAGTGAATAGTGTTTATATAAAGATGTAGACATTTCAAGATCTTTATTTTTAAATGTACTTTTATGCACTTTTGACTATCACTTATCACAAAGTTTATCTTAACTTATATACGATGAATAAATAAATATAAATTAAGATAGATTGATTTATACAAAACCCCGATTAAAACGTCCTGAAAATTTATTTATACAAATCATCTGTCCAACGGTCATTTCAGATAATAATTTTAAAAATATCGTTGCATCAATTTCCATGTATAAATATGTTTTTTTATTATTAAAACAAAACATTATACATGATGAGCAATTTTTATTATTGAAGAGTTCTTAATAAACGTGTTAAGTAATGGCCAGGGCATATATGTTATCTACAACTATGAAATTATTTTTTGATTGGCACTCTTCTACAAAGCTTTTTCGTGTTTAACTTTTAAACTAATGTATAAAACACCAATCTTTTAGTTTTTTATGAACCAGTCTTAACTTTGAAGTTAACTGTTGATTTATAAACTGTTGATAAAAAAAGAATAGAAGAAAATATTCTTTCTCGTTTTTCTATTCTGAATGTAAATCCAGATTTTATGTTTTTTTTGTTGGGTATTAATACAACTCCTTCGTGTCCTTTGAAAATAAATTAAACACCCAACACAAAATCTTTATTTGAAACTAATACAATTACACCACACTCGATACAACCACTTTTTTGCACCTTTCAATATTACTGGAAATCTCGCGTAGGGATGAATCTTCCAATGGGAGATGCCCCTTTCTGGTACGTTTGATTTCATTTTATTCACTTGATACTAACTTCACGGTTTTCCTTGTTACTCTGTCTAACTTTCGAGTTTTCTTTTCTTCGACCAACTGGCGGCTTTTTCACTTCTGAGGTCTCTTTTTATACTTTTTATGAGAAGCCAATTATTTAGAAAATTGCGCTAAATTATTTCCCCGGGCCCCAAAATCAATATTGGATAATTTTAATTTATTTACCTTTGATTAGGGCTCAACATATTTCTCTTTTTATCGCACTTCTCGGGTCTCACCGCAAATCGGGCTTCCCATTGGCTCGGGTTTTCCATTACCGATTAATTAATTTTAATTAATTTGTTTTTTCGCAATAACTTTCCCTGTGAACACCTTATTAAATTTTCATTATAATTTCTGAACTCTTCTATCAATTTGGCGTTCAACCATACCCGATACTCCCGTTCAATATTGATTTTTGATTTTTATTAAATTTTAATTAATTTTGTACTTTTATTGATTTTACCATTATTTGTTATGCTTCTCTTTTATATATAAATTTTTTGGTTTTTTGCGCTAACCCCAACATTTTTAAATATTTATGGAATTTGCATCTTTCGAGTTAAGAACGGCTGGTTTCTGATTCCTAATCTGGTATAAGACATAACTAATTTATATATAGAAAAAATAAACATGCCTACTAGAAATATGGACAAAAAGTAAAGTCAGACATAAACTATGGGCATAAACTACACTCATATTTGATTCGTTATGCGGCGTTTCGCTTTGCGGCCAACTTTCCTGGAACGTATCTAGGCCGTAAAGCGAGGTATGAGTGTATTGTAAAGCAGAAAAATAATTTTGGTGAGAAATATAAATTACAAATACACATAAATTACACATAATAACCTAACAATAAAATTATCTGCAGACGGACAAAAATTTTGGACAGCAATATTTTAATTATAAATTTTTTTAATTATAAAAATAAACAATTTGAAAATTTTAATGGTCTCTTATCACATTCCATCTTTTCATAAGTAATAGTGAATTTAAATTTAAAACCTTTTTAGAAATTTGAAAATTATTGAAAATATAAGAGACGAGCATCGAAGAACGTAATTTATAATTGGAATATTAAATTTAAATTATTTTTATATTAAATTAATATTAAATTATTTTTAACTACTCAGAAATTGATCAAAATGATTGATCGAAGTTACGGAACAAGGAGAGAATTACTGCAATCACATAAAGAAATTTCCCGAAAATATTTGTAATTATAAATATTTTAGAATAACTTCAAAACTGTATTTAAATGACAATTTAATAAATTTTACCGTTTTCATAAATCATAAATGACATGAAATTCATAATAAATACGAAATTAGTGTAGAAGATTGAATATGGGTTTAATAGGGTTTCTGAAAACGGCCGTTTTTTCTTTTATATTAATAAAGTAAAATATAGTTAAGGTAAATACATAAATAAACTCTAAATACATAAACAAATTATTGTTTATTCATTATTTTTGTGCTAAGTATTTAAATCATTTATTGTTTATTAAACCACATTCTATTTTTCGACTTGTCATAATAGAATTTGAAAAAAACTAGAGCATTAAGCGAATTATCTGACAATCTTGAGCGAATTTTGGTACAAAAATCTGTGCAAACTGATAAAACTCGTTCTATATCAGTAGATGTTGGTTTAATACAAAGAAGAGCATCATATAACTTTTGCAAATTATCGGTTCGCTTGCCAGTATTGCGAAAAAGAGTAAACTCCTTTTTCACCCACTTGAACTTATCACTAGATCCGATTGTAGTCATTTAAGCACCTTTATTCAGCAACATGTGCAATTCATCTTGCAATGAAAGTTCTTTTGCAGCATCAGTTTGAGCATTGGATCGGTTCGGTTCATTTAGGGTTGAATCGGCATCATTAGTTCCAAATAATCGTAATGATAGATTTCCAGAAAATCAATTGTGAATTTAGAAGGAATACTAAAAGGATCCCCAAGACTTTTTAACAAATTTGTCACATCACGATTCCATCTTTCCTTTATGCGCTATTTGAGGTTGGTAAATAGTTCACTGCTAATGTCAGAAGTAAATTCAGTAACTGTATCAGCTGTCAACAAAGTCGAATCCTGTCTAATAAGAACGTAAACTGCGAGTTTTATTGAAGCCGTAGCCTGAAGAAGTGTTTTCAATCCATTGAAATCCAAATTATTTATCATGTCCAAGTTATTCAATTCCGAGAACGTTTCAAACAATGCAATTTTCGTCTTTAAAATTGGCTCAATCATTGTAGGAATTGAATTCCAACGGTGTTTAACATCCAAATGAAGTTCAATGCCATGGCCGTAATGTAATTTGACTTTTTCTTGAAATATATGATTACGAAACGTTGAATATTTGATAAATTTAACAACTTCCCGTGCTTTTTTTAGCATTTCATGATGAAAGTCAATGTTCTCATCATATTGATCGTCAAGTATTTCCATATCTAATTCGCCAAAAGAATCCTCTTTGCTTGTATCAAGATCACTTGTGTCGATTAAATTATCTCGTAATTTATAAAGTGTATCACAAACCGCTAAATTAATTGCATGATTAATACCAAATTGACAAAAAACGTCCATTATTTTAATGTATTTCTTATTTACGGCTGCACCATCTTGCGTTGAAGCTACGATATCTCGATCTGATACTGTACCAAATAATTTTAAATGATTCTTCACGCTATCTACCGTGCTTTCAACAGGGCACAATCATAAATTCTCACGAGGCCTGTTTTAAAAGTTTTCTTTTCAATGCTTTCATGGACATTTATACCGAAATATCTTCTGCCATGAACTGTTGTATCACTCGTCATAGAAAATCACTCGTGATAGAAAATTTTGTTCCTTGCTCGATTTTCGTCTTGATTTCTTTGGTCATTTCAACCTTTTTGTCGCAATAGTGATCAATAATTAACTTCATGACATCACTTTCATTGACAGGAAGCTTGAATCCATCTCGCTGAATAGATTTTCTTATAATTATTTCTAGTTATTGCGCGGATAGTTATTCCGTCAGCAGCTAAGTCGGACACAATTTCATTTAATGATTGCTTTTGAACAAAATTCAGCATTGTTTTAATTTTCTTATTTACTGGCTGATACATATCTTGTGTATTTTCATCTTCGTCAAAACCTCTATGAGATTTCAAATGGTTTCTCAAAGAAGTGTATGATCCTTTTGAGCATTTAATTGATTTCCGACGATGATGATAAATACCCTTAATTTCCGTAGTAACTTTATCTTCAATTTTTATCGCATAATCCCAAATCATGTCTGGAAAAATAAGTTAAATAAGAATGCTACACAAAGTAACAACATAATTATCAAATACTTACTTGCTTAATCTCGTTTTCATGCATAAATTAAATATAAATAGCTACACCGAACACCACTGAGATACATTCTCTATTTTGTTGGTTGGCGTGTAAAGCAATTGCTCACAATTGCCCATTTACCGAATTGCTCATCATGAATGTATTTTGGAAATTTATTTTAGCCATTTTTAGCCATGTTTAATTTTAAGTAAATTTTAAGGCTTGAATTTTGATCCATATAGATATGAGATCATTATTCAAGTTCTTAAATTTTACTTTTAGTCAACAGTATAATTATAAATTATTTTTAATTTATTTTCAAGGTTTTTAAGAATTTTATGATATTTATTTTTTAGTATTTTGGAATAATTTCGAAAAAATGTGAGTCAGATATATTTTTAATTATAATTAAATAAATAAATCAATCACCAAAAATATGTATTTTTGTTAAACATTTTGGGAAAAATCGCCGAATATGAATAAAATGATTTTTAAAATTTTTTTTCTGAGCTCAATATGAAGGGCTTCTTTCAGGAAATCAAATCTGGATTGAAAAAACATTGAACCAAATTCATCTGTTCTTGATATCTTCATAAAAAAAAAATTTTAAAAATTTTCAGAGATTTTTTGTTTTCTAAAAATTGTCTAAAATAAAGTCTATGAATCAAAAGTTTGTATGTGTTCTTTAGTATGTGTTGTGTCTGTGCGCAGTTTTTAATTTTTCTTCCACTTTTCAGATTTCTATAGTATAAGATGTATCTCACTGAACTATAAATGAGAAGATCAACGTGAAATCAAAGTAAGTATGTATGTTTCTATGTTTCTATAATGTAATGTATGTTTCTATAATTGTCTCAGTGGTGTTTGGTGTATCACAAATATTTTTCGATCAGAACAAAATCAAAACATTGAAAAACTGAAAAACTCGAATTATTCCAATTTATCAATTTATCAAAAATCACATTTATCAATCAAATCAAATTCCATTATATTTCAAAATTGTAAATTATGTAACTAATTACATTTTTTTGCTTCTGATTTTCCATAATGGACAAAAAACGGAAAACGGTATCCTAAAACGGCTGTTTTTCAGTTTTCGTTAACGGTTTCAGAAACCTATTTTTAAACTCACTTTGACTTTGTGCTTCAGTTGTTGCTTTTAGTGGTGAAAATGTTTTATTCAGTTAACACATTTCCCGGCAATAGCTGATGAATTAAACTAAGTTCATATCAAACTAGATGCTTCTTAAAAGATTTAAAGAGGCAAGTTCAAACAACCAGTAATCAATTCCAAAGAGGAAGCAAGTGAAATCTCCGACTTGATTCTAGGTTGACAATAGTGAAACAAAATCTTTTATCAACACAAGAACAGGTTATTCGTTTAACTTTTGTGAGAAACTTTGTGAATTTTTGAAATTTGAAAAAAATTATTTTTCATTTGAGATTTGTATTTTTTTGAGAAGGCTTTACGTATTTAAATCGTGGTTTTGTGTGTTGAAATTCTACTAAACTAAATAATCTATTTTACAATCATTGTAGAAATTCCAACAAAAAATTTTTTAAAAATATATAAAAATTGTAAAAAAATTTAAAATTTTATTTAAAATAAAAAATATCGAAAAAAATTTTAATTTCGAAAATAAATCAATATCCAATCAAAATGCAGAAGATTCAAATAAAAAACATCAAAATTTGCAGCAAAGGCTTATCATGTCATTACTAATGATATTTATATAAGTAATATATGCAAGTTCGGGTTTCCCCGTAAGTTTGAGGCTAAGTTTGAGGCAATATAAACACTTCAATTACAAAATCTTTTGTCAAAAACCAAAATAACTTTTAACATTTTTTAGATTCTGTAAGAAAAATATTCAATGATAAAATTGTACCTAAAGTGAGGGGGGCATTATTCAGCTTTGGGTATTCCAGTAAAAACAAGGTTTTAGAATATTAGTTATTTATTACAAATTAATGAACCTGTTAAAAATTATAAATAATATATTTCAAAATAATATAAAAATTAATTACTATAACAACTTTTTTTCTAAAAATGTTTCGTGCTTTACCAAGAGGGAATACGCCCAATTTGAAATTAAAGAAGGCAAAGTAAATAATGTTTATGTATATAATCAAAGTAATCAAATATAAAAATGTATTGTTATAAGTTTTGCATTTGAAAATCTTTAATGAAAATCCCAATAAAGAAATGGATATATAAAATTAAACTTGAAATAGTAAATACAACTTCAACCCCAGCACTAAAAAAAATTTTGGAATCTGAGTTTTTTGTAACACTGGTATTTTGGATTATAATTCTTATAGGTTATTATTATTATTATTATTATTTTTATTTTTATTATTATTAGTTTTATTATTATTATTATTATTATTATTATTATTATTATTATTATTATTATTATTATTATTATTATTATTATTATTATTATTATTATTATTATTATTATTATTATTATTATTATTATTATTATTATTATTATTATTATTATTATTATTATTATTATTATTATTATTATTATTATTATTATTATTATTATTATTATTATTATTTTTATTTTTATTATTATTTTTATTTTTATTATTATTATTTTTATTTTTATTTTTATTATTATTATTATTATTATTATTATTATTATTATTATTATTATTTTTATTTTTATTATTATTTTTATTTTTATTATTATTATTTTTATTTTTATTTTTATTTTTATTATTATTATTATTATTATTATTATTATTATTATTTTTTATTTTTATTATTATTTTTATTTTTATTATTATTATTTTTATTATTATTTTTATTTTTATTATTATTATTTTTATTTTTATTATTATTATTTTTATTTTTATTTTTATTATTATTATTATTATTATTATTATTATTATTATTATTATTATTATTTTTATTATTATTATTTTTATTTTTATTATTATTATTATTATTATTATTATTATTATTATTATTATTATTATTATTATTATTATTATTATTATTATTATTATTATTATTATTATTATTATTATTATTATTATTATTATTATTATTATTATTATTATTATTATTATTATTATTATTATTATTATTATTATTATTATTATTATTATTATTATTATTATTATTATTATTATTATTATTATTATTATTATTATTATTATTAATATTAATATTAATATTAGGCACGGGCATCGGTCTAACAATGCATTTAATTTACATTGTTTCGTTATTTAACGAAAAACCAATAAACACTGAAGTCACTGAAGTCTCTTCGGATATTTCGGAATTTCCTTCAATAACGATATGCAGAACATTTACATATCTCGGGGAGACTTCTTTTGTAAAAAATTTGAACTTGCCGCTACAAAAATTTGACAACAGAAGTCTGAATGATTTCATTAAAATTCTTTATTCATATACAAATACTGTGTTTTTTGTGATTCAGAATCAAAAATACCTCCAATCATTGGAGTCAATCAGGCGAAGCGAATGGCGTCGAATATTCTACGCATTGAATTTTAATCTGACCATAGAAATTCCTGATATTCTTATTTTCTGCGAATTCAATGGATTGAAATGTGATTTTACGCATTTCAAAAAGCATGAAAATCCAAATTATTACAATTGTTTTACGTTTGACACGGAAAACTTTAGGAAGACACATTTTCTAGCTTTCAGTTCAAATCAAATCAACTTTCAAATTATTGTTAACACTTTAAAAGGAGTTGGAAATGCTGATCAAGGAGCAAAGGCTTTGGCAGTTGATTCTGTTTTTCAGTTGGAAATCCATCCACCAGGAACTCGGCCATCACTATCGGAAAATCTGATCCTTGAAAGCAGTGAAAGACTTCTACAAATCGATGTAAAAAGGTCCGAGCATAATAAAATGTACTTGGAGAAGCGACCATGCTTTCAAGTAATTCTATCATTTTGATATTACTTAAATTTATAAATTTTTAAACATGTATTTTTTCTGTAAATTTTCACCCAGAGATATTTTATTCACAATATGTAAATGAAATTTATAATAATTTATCTTTCGTTAGGATTCATAGATTATGAATTCATTAATATAAGAATCAGTGAGATGAAGACCTTGGACAAAGATGTTTTCAAGGTTTTTGTCATAACTTGAAGATCTAGGGAAGTAATTAGATAAATAGACAAAAAGGATCAATCAAACTGATTCTTCAAATTCAAAACACCCTCCTATAATAATTATAATGTTCATGATACAGACTTATTAATTATTATAGACAAAAATATTAATTATTATAGAAAAAATATTAATATTTATAGACAAAAATATTATTATTTATAGACAAAAATATTAATAACCATAGACAAAAATAATAACACGCATCGACAAAAAAACAACTATAGACTAAAAACATTCATTTAATGTGTAATACATTATGAATTCAGTTAAAATATAGATAAATATAGTTAATGTCAATTATTATTGATTGGGGTGTATTATTACTATTTTCAATTAAAAAAAACCAATCACATGAACATTTCTACGTACAAACATTGGAAACTCTGAAACAAGCCAGGATGGTCCTAAAAGAAGAACAACAGTAACGGTAGAAACACTGAGAAATATGCGTAACATGCTTTTATGGGGTAGAACAGCCAAGAACATAACGGAAGATTTAAATCTTTCATCTAAAACTGTTTACAGGTGGATTGAAAGACTATCTTCATATACCGGTAGTGAAGCGGACCTGGGCACACTCATAAAACCACCGGGTCGCCAAAGAGCAGAATTGACAACCCAACAAGTGACACTGGCCGAAATTGTTGCAAATGATCCCAGTTTGACCCAACGCGGGATGTCACACTGCCTTGAAATACAAGGCATTCGTCTAAGTCAACCTACGATTTCAAATCATCTAAAGAAGCTGGAATTAACTAAAAAGCGACTAGTAAAGATTGTAGATCGAAAAAATTCCAGTCAAGTTATCAACACACGCAAAAATTATGCAATTCGGTATAGGCTCAAAAATGATGAAGATTTGTTGTTTCTTGATGAAACCGGGTTGAATCTTCATTGTACAAGAAATTATGGCTACAGTCCGAAGAACACGCCGGCAAGAATAGTCGTTCCAACAGCAAGAGGGAAAAACACCTCAATTATAGCGCTAATTTCGAGAAATGCGATTTTACATAAAAAAATAATACAAGGTGCTTATAATTCTTCACTGATGGTTGATTTTTTGCGGGAATGTATTGCACTGATTGTTATTAAATCAAATCACGTGGTATTAATGGATAATGTAAGGTTTCATAAAACCGAGCTCGTTTCGACTTTTTTTTCGACAAAATGGTGTGTCATTTGACTACATTCCACCTTACAGTCCAGAGCTCAATCCGATTGAGGAAATATTTAGCGTTATGAAGAATAGGTTTTACGAAAAGAGACCACGAGCAACCAACGCAAATACTTTGAAGTTTTATGTTGAAGCAGTTATCGATGAAATGAATAATGATCTTGATTTTAGTGCATTTTATATGAATATGCGATCCTATATGAATAGGGCTTTTAGTGGAACAATTGAACGCCCATGGCAATTAAGATTGTATATATAAAGAATATTTTGGTCGTTAATTTTTAATGATGTGTCTTTGAACATTAAATTTTTGTTTATAAATATTAATATATTTGTTTATAAATGTTAATATTTTTGTCTATAAATATTAATATTTTTGTCTATAATAATTAATATTTTTGTCTATAATAATTAATAAGTCTGTAAGATTGTTAACTATGTATTTATATCCAGCTATTATAATAGGTAGTAATGCTCTTAAAATTCTGTTGCTAATTGAATCAATGACAGGAACCCATTTTGTGGACTAACATTTTTCAAAATACACACCTACGAAGGCAGGCTAATGGACCAGTCCAACCAGTAATGTTAATGATAGGCTAGCTATGGTGTCGTTTTTTTTCGTGCATGCCACTTGATAATTTTTTTTATTTATATTTTTTGGTAACATTAAAAGAATGTTACATCCCAACTTTGCGACCTTTTCAGATGTACGCCCTGTTAATTTCAGTCAATTCTATAATTTAGTTATTTTTTTAAATAAAATTAATATGAGTTTTCTCGTTTGATTTTTATTTCTTTAGAATTTGGAAGGCCAGATTTATGGCTATGAAACTATTGCACCACTGACAAATTTTTCAGATCCAAACTATTACATAACCTCGTTCACTGAAAAATATACGAAGTTTACAAGAAACGATTGCATAAATGATGAATGGCAAAACATATATCTTCAAAAATGTGGCTGTTTTTCACCTTTACTTCCATTATCTAGATATATAATCGACAAAGCTCGGAAAACTTTCAACTCGATTTCATGGTGTACGGATTCCAAAATGATGACAGAATTTTCAAAGATTTACAATGTTTATTTTAATTTCACACTAAATTTCGCTGAAATCAACTATTTTTTCTATTACATAACCAAAGACGGTAAAATTGGAAATATTGGTGACGAACTCAACGGAACAAAACCCATGGAAACAATGGAGTGTCTTGTCCGTAACATTAATAAAAAAGAAAATCTAGAAACGGTTAATAAGCTTTGTCCATTTTTTTGCAACCAAGTCACATATGATATGGAACCGAAATTTTTGAAATGGGTTTCTACTTATGAAAACAATGCCAGTCTCTATAAATATTTGGCGAAAGAAGCAGCAATTGTTAAAATAACATTAAATCAGTCTAGTTTATGGTCGAAATACCAATTGGATCCAATATTTTTGACAAGTGATTCAAGACTCCTATCCTATATAAATGTCATTTATGATTTGTCGAAAAAGTCAATAATATCAGAACATGAAACTTATCCTCTTATTAATCTCTCAAGTGATATAGGAGGAATCCTAGGTGTATGGGTTGGAGTAAGCATATTAGTAGTTGCGGAATTTATCGTGATCTGCAAGACTATTTTCACATCGTGTAAAGAAAAGGAAGAGAATGAACTACAAAAGTAAATAATAATAATAATAATAATAATAATAATAATAATAATAATAATAATAATAATAATAATAATAATAATAATAATAATAATAATAATAATAATAATAATAGTAATAATAATGATAATAATAATAATAATAATAATAATAATAATAATAAAAATAAAAATAATAATAATAATAATAATAATAATAATAATATTAATAATAATAATAATAATAATAATAATAATAATTTAGAAAAAATGAAGAACGTGTTCAACTTAGTCGGTCAGAAATTATATCTTTATTCCTCTCGACAACTTCATTTCATGGGATCAGTCATCTTGTAGCGACAAAGAATGTTTATTATCGAATATTTTGGGCTTCTGTACTCTTATTATCTTTTGCGGGTTTAACCGCCAATATAGAGAAAGTCGTCTCACTCTTTCTTTCTACCCCTATTTCAATTGAAATGAAGTATAACCTGGACATAGAAGAATATCCTGCCATCAGTTTTTGTCCGAGCACGATTGTTAGTTATAATCTCATCAAGATGTCGAATAATTTTAATAATAAAGATAACTCCTTGCCTTATTATCAACTAATAAACGACTATATTGAACCAATTTGGACCGGGCTCTATAAATTTCAGCAGATGAGATTCAACAACAATGTTAATAAAGAAATCTTTCTCGATTCAAGTACACAATATTTGAGAGAAGCTTCGATTAGGCATTCTTTAATGAAATATCTTCTGAATTTTAACCAATCTTACGCAACGCGCAAGGAAGCCTTCAACCTAGTGTTTGCGTGTGAGTTCTCATTTCAAAAATGTTCTTTCAACAATTTCCAACTTCAATATCACCCGGTTTATAAAATCTGTTTTACTTTCAAAAATTCAGAAACAAATCAACGTCTTGGTTATCCAGAATATTTAAGTCTACTTCTTCTTTCCAATGATATAAATTCAACGATGTTATACAACACAAGCACTACCAGCCTATACCGAGGAGGTTTATATGAAATCCATCCATATAGGACTTTACCAACAATGAAACGGTCACATCCATTCACTCAGGCGACAAGACAAATCATAGCAATAACAAAGTCTATTGACAAAATCATGAATTCTAATATGTATCCTTGCTTTGACAATGACGAAAATCTTATTACATTAATAGAGGAAGATATAGCTTTTTCCGGTATTCCGCGTGAAATGAAATATAAATACAGCTTGGATTTATGCGAACAATTAGCTATCCAAACCCAAGTTTTTCAACTCTGTAAATGTATAAGTTCAACCCTACCTCTATCGAAGGAGCAAAATAGCACCTTTAAACAACCACATAGATGTGCCGAATTGGAAAAGGAAATTTACAGTAGTAAATTTAGAATTATTAGTCAGAATAATAATTCTTTAACTATTCTTTACAACAACAATTCAATGTCAGTTGACAGTTTCATTAATTCTTTCAACTGGAGTACGCAATTCTTTTCCGAGTTCGACTGTCATTCGAAAGTAATGTCGAACTCCTCCATCAAAACCAATGCAATCCGGCAATGCATTTACCAATGCAACAAAGTCACATATAATATTCGAATAAGTGAAAACAAGTCACCTTTTGTTTATGATAAAACTCAAATTGTTAATGTATATAATGAATATTTTGTCAATCTGAAGGATATTAATCAGACCGAGTCGAGTATCCTATCCTCATATGTTGGTACCTATATTAACACGGAAAAGATGTTTGGTTATTTATCGGGGTTTCATTTCTTTTTTCCAACTTCTGAAGCGAAAGTGATTACACAAAGTGAAGGATATTCTTTAATTGGCATGATCAGTGACTTGGGAGGTGTCTTGGGCTTATGGTTTGGTATTTCGGTGGCCACATTGTTTGAGTTAATTGAAATTGTTGTCCTCATCGTTTTTGTAAGAAAGTAGTATCAAAGATTCACTAATTGATTTTGAATTTAGTTTAAATTGACGATTTCACTGAACACTGAATTTATTATAAAATAAAAATTTTAAAAATTAAATTATTTATTTTGTTTAAATAAATATTGTTAATTGTTATTTTTAGGTACTCATTTAATAAAATATTAAATCTTTTCAGGCATAAAATGCACGAAATTCCCTCTGCCCTACACAAGTTTTCACATTAACATTTACCGTATATACTCGCGTATAAGTCGAGAAATTTACGTCAAATTTTCAAGTCAAAATAGCCACTTCGACTTATACGCGGGTCAAAAAACGTACAAATTAATTTTTAATGAAATCAATAAACCTTTTTTTATTTTTGTTACTTCGACTTATACGCGGGTTTCCAATTTAGGACTAAAAAACTTCTTAAAATTTACTCGACTTATACGCTAGTATATACGGTAATCTAACATTTTTTTTGCTTACGGTTTCACATATTTTTGCTATGGAGTATTCCAATAAGATTTCCTTTCCAAATTCAGCACTGGTAGGAACTTATTCTAAAATCTCCTTAGAAATAAACTCAACTCGTCGTTTAATAATGTTATCATAAAGCAAAATAATTTTTTTGCTACGTTTGCTACTTTCTTCGCAAAGTTCTTTTCAGATGCAAAGAATTCTTTTAGGTCTGTCTATTTTTCATAAAAGTTTAAAAGATACAAGTGATGCCTTTTCCAAAGAATATGCCGTGCAACCCGGTCTTTCCCAACATAAAGTGGCTTTAAATCATCCTAGTCTTCAAAATGTAACCCTTTAACTACCCTTTTACACACTATACCCATAATTTCCCATCGTAAATTAAAACTTTAAATTAACCTAGCCCAATCTATCCCATTACAGGCTTTATTAAATTCTACTGATTTATAGTTAAATTTTGGACCTTACATCACTTATTAGCACACTACAAAAATAATTTTCCATCATTAAAAGATACTAAACCAACCTAACTCAACCTGACTTATCACAGTCCTTTTTAAATCTAACTTACCCTTAAATTTCACATTTCACCTACACACAGCAATTTTATTTTATATTTTAAAATCGATCATTTTTTGAACCTTCTAAGATTCATTCACTGTCTTAGCAATTAAAACAAAAATTGAATATTTTGTTGAGACGCCCCGACATAGGATGCAAAAAGCACTAACTTAAATAAAATGAATAACCACATTAAATAAAACAAAAAGTAATTAAAAGTAACACACAATTAATAAAATAATAAGCACAAGGGAACACATTTTAAAACGCACAATAACAAATGAAAGCACAAAAGCAGACACCATGACCTGGCATGCATTCAGAATTTTATGTTTTTTTGGTCGCCAGAGGTCCTACCACCATCGTGGTTCTGTCATGGAGTTCGTCGGATAAATACCCTCTATGGTGAGGTGACTCTATGAGCTTGATGGAAATTAACTAATTAGGTTCAACGTTACAGTATCTTTTACTGTAATGTTGACCAAACAATACAATAGGGCCTACCGTACCGAGTCCAGTGTGACCGTGAAAGTAGGTAAATTTTAATTAATTTGACTGTTTCACATTAAAATACATATTTAACTTCGATATTTAAATGAGTTTCAAACATAACAATATGTGTTTGCCCTCCTAAGTCAAGTCGGCTGTGAAAATATATTGACTCAAATCCATCACAGCACAATATCTAATAATGTAGTCATTTAGTTCTAATTTACTTATTAATTGATTTGTGACTTGTTAAAATTTGAATAGCTTGAAAAACCCAAATATTGTCAATGACAGAGGAATCCCTGCCCAAAATTGTGGAAGGGAAGTGCAAACTTGCCATTTGATATTTTGTCACTGTTGGGCCAAAAACAGTAAAGGTCCCGATATTTAATTTTCATGTGTTTACAACGTAATTAAAACTAGCTAAATATAGAGAAACATAAAAAACAAGAAAAGGAAATAACAAATAAAATAGAACAATAAGTTAAAATTATAATAAATAAAAATAAAACAATCACTAATTAATTAAGAGCGAATAACAATAACCAGTAGTTCAAAACGAGAATAATTGAAAGAAAATAGAATTAAAATACTGAGACCAAAAATAAAGTAAACAAAATAGAGAACCAAAAATAATAATTAACCAAAAAATGAGAATTAGACAAATAAGAAGAATAAAATATAAAATAATAAACAAAATGGCCGTCCTGATCGGGGCAAGAAAGAAAAAAATAAGAAAACAAAATTAATAAAAACACCAAGAAAAGGCATTAAAAATAATAAAACTAGCAATAAATACAGTTTTACACAACAACCGAATCCTGATTGGACGATAATTAATATATATAAGAATGACTTAGCTGATTCCCCCAATGTTAACTCTTTTTGGAATAGGAAAAATTTGATTTTATGTTAAAAAAAGGGAACTCTTTTTGGAGAAAGCCATAGTGTCAACCTGATTCAAATTTTATTCAACTTCGAGTATCACTACGAAAAGAAAAATGTAATTTTGTTTGATTGTATTTTTATATCTTGCTTTTAATTTTTCAAGTGTAATGTTATGAGGATTTAATCATTGAATTTCAATTTATTACTTAGCTCCACATCGATCATTTATTAAATTTTTAAATATTTTTCATAAGACATTTTGTCATTTTAATTGATTCAGAATATGAAATCCCCAAGTGACAATTGATTCCTGATAAGGACAACATGCACTGTTAGTTATTGAGGATTGGAGATTGAGAATTTCTATATGGAGACGATGAGGATTAGATGAATTAGAATAGGATGAATGGAGTTGGTAGCATGTGATGAGAACATCTTGCGTAGTCAGGGTGGAGATAGGACAGAGATAATGGTTCTGGAGTTGAAATAACGATAGTTTGAAAAACAATGATAGTCTGGTAAGACGAAATTTTCTGGACAAGTGACAGTGAGAATTTTTATGAGAAGTCAGGAGGTACTCGAAACGCATAGGAATACACCTTGATAGTCAATGACGAAGAGTTTTGTTATAAATTGATTATATGAAATTCTATTCAATTATATTATAATAAATTATATGCGATGGGACCAGATTGTAAGGATGTTTGTGCACCGGTGGCACTCGTGCTGATGGTCTTCAGATGTCTTAGTAGTTTGGCACATCAGGATTACGATCAAATGCGCAAAATGGTGAGGTGAGAAGGAAACTTTGATCCGAGATGATAGTGATTAGAATCGCTCGAGCAATTTTCGAATCAACAATGCTGATGACGTCGATTTACCGTCGAATTAGAACTTTCGCGACAACACATTTTTAGTCCTATCGAATACAAATTCCAGTTACCCACGCAGGATTGAATTTCTTGAGCAACTCCGTATAAACCGATGAAAACTACATTATCCCCAATTTGATGTATCCAGTAGAGGAAGATTAGAAAGGCGGTAAATTCCAAGAAATTTCCATGAATGAATTGCATATTAGAGGTAGTTTATCACGAGATCCAAATAGATTTTCGTAGATGGTGCCGAATTGTCGATCAAAAAGATATCGAAAATCGTTTCATCATAATCTCGACCATATACTGAAAACGTCATTCAAATTCGCTCTTATAAACAATAGTGTCCAAGTCTCTGTCTATTTAGATCAATCCACTTTTCAACCATGCAGTAATAAGTTCGACGTTCAATTTTCCTCGTAAGAAATTGGAAAATAAACTATGACATTGAGTTTCTACATAAACAATTTTCCAGTAGTTCCTATATAACACCGGGAGCGACCGGATAGACTTAATATAAATATGATCAAGAGACCACGCTGTCAAATATAAATAATGGCATCACGATTCAGAGCCGAATAGTGTCAACATCGTCAAGGACCACGTTAGGTAGAATTGACAAAATTTTCATTACAATCTGTTGCACGGACAAAATTCAACTTCGTCGAATTTACCACATAAATAATTATTTAATTTATCTTTAATGCTATATAATATTTATTCGATTCATCTTTAATGTTAATTAAACCAACACTCAAATTAAACCACTATTCAAATTAACACTTAGATTAAATTTAAATGTTTTTTTAAATGATAAGGAGATTTTCCTCCATTTACCGATCTGAATTCGTTCCCGTACTCGAAAAGTTTCTCCAATATGTACATGTAGGTGTTGCTAGTAGAGTAAGAAGCAGGGATCCGCTGGGATCCGACAAAAGCGGGAATTCGCGTAATGAGTAGGGGCTTAAGTCCATTTGTTTATTACCATTACTTATTGGCCGAATTCGAAGTGACTATCTAACCATTCGATATTTAAGTTCTCCTATAAATTCTTTTCTAAATTTTCAGTAAATGTCAGAGCCAAATCTACCCAGCCTGGCCTAAAGCCGTGATAAAAACGCGACTATAGATGAATGTAAATCTGCGAGCATTGAAGAAACTTATCGACCACTGATGAAGGAGGCTAACCGGAAAATATTACGCCTAGAGCACTGTCTGGACAGTTTGCTCGAAGAGAGCCGTTCCCAACGTCTCACTATTAAGGCAGAGTCAGAGACCCTGCACCGTATTTATTCGGAGGCAGAATTGAAAAGGCGAGTCACCGAGTTTTCTATCCTCGACAAAGATAACGTTTTCCCGGCACACTATTTGGCCGACGAAGCTCGCACACAGGCGATATGTCTCAATCACGGACCCGAAACGTCCCCTTCTCCTGTTCCAGATGTCGTCATGGGGACTAGTATACTTCCGACTCAAATGCCTAGTGTGATTGCGTCTCTACCCGTTCCGGTAACAACATCAACTATTTCGAACCAGCCAACTTCACGGAAACGCTAGCATCTCACTCGTGCGGAGCGCTCAAAGAAACGACGTGACGAACTAGCCGTCGTCGAAGCGATGTTATTTGCCGTCCCGTCTGCGACGTAAAATATTTCGGTCTGGCGGTCAATTAAAAAAAAAGAAAGCGATTAAGAATGACCTCAACTGGACCAGAGGTTTGTCAGCATATTAGTATGAGAGAATAATGTAGGACCCGAAAGGAGAATGTCATGAGGAGTAGTCCTAACTCAGGGGCTCACCTGCTCATGAATTCCAACCCACGTGTACATCACAAACATGATCAGTAACATGGGTATACATGTGGCATATAGTACAATAATCATAATGGGTGTTAAGGAAGGAGTCTTTCTGAGCAGTTATCACTTCCCCTAATAACCACCATTGCGCACACCCCTAAGCGCCCAACATCACGCTCAATAGTAATATTCATACTGTTAATAAGTCGAGTAATATGGCTATCTACAGTATCATTCGTTATGAAAATCAAGTTTACAAATCATGTTGAATCCAAGGGATATGAAATTTGTGTTGACCATCATTATTATGTATAATATTAGCATCTATCCTCCACCACTATGAAAACTATTATAAATACAGAACCTATCAAGCTATCCGATAATAATATACATTTCATTATTTATAAAAGACATTTGGCTACCGAATTTGACATTACTTTCATTATACCAGCCCACCATGAATATTTTATATTACTTTACCCAAATTTTATTAAGTTGCTGGCGGTAATAGCACTTAATAATAGCATTACTACGGGTAAGATCACCTGGGTACTATGAACTTTATTATTATTATTGCAATATCAGCGTTATCGCAATTAGGATCCCCACTAACCTCCTCATAGTTAATACCACAAAGCAATACTCTACTATCGCCATTCATAAGTTATTTTTGTCATTGATATTTTTCATTATTGTTAGTTTAATTTGCCCAACGGATAATTAGTATTACGAATCATTAAATCCTAACCACCTCATCATCATTAATAATTTGTAATTGCTATTTAATCTTATTATTATTCATTTAATAGGCTAATTTACCTACTATTACTATCATTATTTACTATTAATCCTAACACGAACCATCTGATCATCACGAAAATTTGTTATGGCTATTTAATTTTATTATTATTCTGTAGATAGTCTAATCTACCTTATTTTTCGGACCATAAGGCGCACCGCGTTATAAAGCGCACACATTAAATGACAAAAAACTCCGATAAGTCAAACTTTATTCAACTCTATTCAACTCTTTCACAATAACTATCAACATTGTTCATTGTTACACATATAAAATACGAAACAATAGAAAATACAAAACAATATTTTAAATTATAGAAACTTTTATATTTCTGATTTAGGTGTAAAATCGGTTCGAGATCAGAAAGCCAGAAAGCACAACCATACATTAGACGCACCGCATTATAAGGCGCACTGACTATTTTTGAGAAAATGAAAGGATTTTAAGTGCGCCGAAAAATACGGTACTTAACTAGTAATTATTGTTATTATTTATTATTAAGTCTGAACTCCAACGCGAACCACCGGATCATCATTTATAATTTAAGATTGTTAATTAATTTCTATTATTACTTCATAGTAGCTTAACTTACCTAACCGATAATTATTATTGTTATTAGCTATTGATTTTTAACCCTAGCGCGACCCGCCTGGTTATCATTAATAATTTAATATCATAACTTAATTTATTATTATTTCCTTATTAGCCATAATTATCCTTTTCATTAACTGTTAACTTAGTATTGATTATCGCAATAAATAACTAATTTTGCAATTAATGCTAACTAAAATCGATTTTGGATTTCCCCTAATTTTAATTTAAAAATAGCAACCCCACCCTCCAATATTATCGACACGAATTATCCGGGCTATTTTTAGTAACACTGCGTTAGCAAAGACCTCGCCAACATATCGTCTACTAAATAAATCATGACAAGTTTCCACACCCCACATCACGTCTACCGGCTAATCACAGCTGTCGTATCAACCAAGATAGGGAAATCCCGGTTTTAATAAAAAAATATCACTATAACATTTCGTTGTTAACCCAAGATTCAAGCATACAACCCTAGGGCTGACGTACCCTAGACTTCCCCCAACTCAACGCAACCCTAACTTAGGGGACAGTTCGAACAAGATACCCAAACTAAGACACATCTGAAATTATACTTCGGCAATTACTGAGGTGACAGAGGACATAAGAGTTTCATCCAAGCCAATATAGTTAAGAGCAGCTAAGATAAGTTAAATTTATTACCGACAAATAGTAAATTAATAGAAAAGAAAAAGTCAGTACACATTTTACTTAAAATCTAATCATACTTCTTGTAAATAAACTACCTTCTAAATTAAACCAGTTCCATCTATCGCGGTCTGTGTTAGGTGTGCTATGTGTTCACAACTAGTAGCACCAGATTCTCCAGTAACGAGTGTATCTCAACCGGGAGTGATAAAGGAAAAACAGATAAAAAACAGAAAAAAAATTAGATTTCTCGATCCGATCAGGACGCGAGGTAGCTGGCAAAGAAGTTTATCGCTCTCAGCATCCTTTGCAAATTCATCAATTCTCCGGAATTAGATTTAACTAACGCAAAAATGACGTTCTTACTCCAGTTAGGAACAGATACCTTTTTCGATCTGGATGAGTTGTTGGCCTAGGCCGAGAAAGACAACCATTGAACTTATATTTTCATGCTGTAAATTGTTCAAATGTATTATTTTTGTTAGTATTGTTATTAAACCGTTCTGTCTTTAGAAATTTTCTAGTGTAATGATTTAATTGATAATTTTGTTTCGATAATAAAGTTAGAATATCGGAGCCCAAAGAAAGCTGTTGATATCCAAGTTTCGTAATGTTGAAAACGATGTAAGTCCTACTATTGACAATCTCGAACCTGTCTCCTAGCTCTCAACGACTTTGTACATTTCTAACATAGGTTCGAACAAAATAGTCATGTGGCATGTAGCTTGGGTTTCTTCTAAAGAGCTAAAACACATAATCTTGATTTGATTTGATTTGATTTTCCCGTAAATACCAACATGAATATTCAATGGGCAATTTTTAATGGTAAATTATTATAATCTAATTTTAATATTTATGAAACTTCGCATTAAATTTTCATACACAATGAAAGTGCTCTGAATATTTTAAATAGTGAATTCAATTATTTTAAGTCTTTAATTTTAAATATCGAGTTTTATAAATTTTAAATAGTTTATTTATTTCAGAATGTAGAATTCTCTACGATATTAATTAGTAAACATTATTTCTGTGTGTGTGTGTGTCAAAGACCACTAATTATGTCAAAAATTTTACGAATAAAAATGTGTGTTGAAATTTCCTGATATTTTCTTTCGCAAACTTTGTTTATTCCAATTTTATTCAATATATTCCATTTATTCGGAAAAATTAAAATTATTAAACTCGGATTTAAATTTTTGATATTTTTCTAAAAATATTAGCTACAGAAATTTGAAGGGTATGATAAAATTATAATTTATTTATTTAATTCAATTCAATTTCTATTGTTAAATTGTGTTTTACTGTAATTATGTTTTATTCATATGAAATTAAACCATTTTTAAATGTTTATTCGAAAAATTGATTTTGGTAGATTTTTATATTGAAATGAAGCATTTAAGCATTACAGTAGTACTAATATATTTAACGGTAAAAATATTCATTATATACCTTATTGATATAATTTTAAATAATTATTTTAGACTATTATAGTTTACTTTAACCCATTTTGAATCTATTTTCAATCAATTTAATAAAAATTTTTAAATTATAACTAATAATTCATATTATTTTATTTTTATTCTTGTATTGACTTAGTTATTTCATTTTCGAATTTTACTTGTATTTTATATTTAAATTAATTGACCCACTAATCGTCAATTTATAAAATAAGCTACATTTATTGACAACTGGTGTAATAACTCGTACTAAATGTGCAAACTATTTTAAGAATTAAAGCAATATAGTATAATAAAGTAGTATTGAAATAGAATTGAAAAATATTAAATTATATAATTATATTTTGTAAAATCATGTTTTTAAAGGATACCAGGCTATAACCAATTTTAATGTACAAGCTTCCATATAGCATTTAGTATTTATATATTGGAAAGAATTCCATTATTTATATAACGTTTAATTTATAACTTTGATTGTGAATAAAACAGTTGACACAATTTTTTAAATAAAATAATAGTTTATCATCTAAAAATTTTATCGACTACAAATTAAATTTTATTAACAATTTCAAACAATCTAAATACCAAGATATTTTACCATCGACCCACATAATTAGAATAGTTTATCTAGATTCTAGATTGTTTGTGTGCAATTAAATCCAGTTATTTCCGCATCTAGTTTATTAGCCAATCAAGACTGTTTACGATTGTTTTACACAAAAAGTTTCATTAAATTAATTATGTCAAAACAAATAAAAAAACCTTATTTATATAAAATTTAATTTTTATAAATGTATTGCAGATTAAATTTCAAAGTTCGAAATTCATCAAACCATTCGTCAATTGAATATAATTGATTTATTTTTCAATTAAATTAATCTATTTGATAAATGTATGATACTATTATAATTGGGGCTGGAATCGCAGGATTGGCTGCTGGTCGATATTTACATAAGAAAGGCCAACACAATTTTGTCATTCTCGAATCTGCAAATAAAATAGGTGGTAGAATTCAAACAGTGCAATTTGGAGGGAAATTATTTTCCTCTGGACCTGGTTGGGTACATGGGAAAAAAGGAAATCCAATATATGATATTCTAGTAAACATTAATGTACCGTTAGAATTGGCAAAATCTGTTGAAAATGATATTCTTTTCGTGTGGGATACCGACTTATGTCAAGATATAACTGAATTGTTTATTGAAAATGTAAAAAAACTGAAAAATGTTATAGAATTTGTCAATGAAAAGTATTACGATAAAGTAATAGATCCAGAAAAAAATTTCAAAGATATTTTAATGGAGAATTCGGATTATTTTAAATCAATGACAGATTTGGACAGAACGATTCTATATACTTGTATGGAAATTTTCATTGGGGCGCCACTGAATGAAATTTCTGGTTTGGCAGAAATTCAGCATGATGAAATTTATGATTTTGAAGAAGGAATATTAAATTTTCGAATCATTGATCCATTGGGAGGTCTGAAACTGATAAATTATCTATGTAAAGATTTTCAAGACCAAATAAAATTAAAGCACAAAGTAAAGGTCATTGATTGGAGCAAAGAATCAGAATTCGTAAAGATAGTTACTGATAACGATGAAGAATTTCTTTGTAAAAATGTAATTATTACTCTTCAGTCAGAGCTTTTAGCTAGGGAATCAATTAAATTTCTTCCAAATTTACCGAATGAGAAACTATTCGCTTGGAAATATGTTTCCAGTGTTAATTATTGCAGATTGTTTGCAAAATTCCCAAAGCGATTTTGGCCGGAGAAAGAATGGTTGATACAAGTCATTAAAAATGTCGATCCAATAAATGAGTTGATTTTTTGGCAGAATTGTTCTTGTCAGAATTTGTGTGCAGAAGAGGATAATATATTGATTTGTCACTTTACAAGTGGATGTCAACAAGGCAGTAGTCGGTTTGATGTTGAAAAAGAAGAATTAAAAGAAATTGTCACAGAAACAATGAAAAGAATGTTTCCTCAAACATACTGTGAGCCTTCTGATGTACTTTTCATTAGTCATTGGAACAGTGAAAGATTCGCCGGTTCATTTTCCAAATCATCTCCGGGTATTAATAAAACCCATATTGACGACCTTTGTAAAAGTGTGGGTCCTCTACATTTTGCTGGAGAATCTGTGATTGTTGAGTTGATTGGTACAATGCAAGGTGCCTACGTCAGTGGTGTAGAAGCGGCAAAACATTCGTTGTGAAAAAAATTTTATGAGCAATTTTGCCAATTTCTTTCTTAAGTTTTTCAATTGAATTATTTTTTTCTATTTTGTTCAATTAGACTTTGAGTAATTTTGAATAAAATTATTTTTGATTTACTTAATTAATTCGAAATACAATTTGAGATTTAATTTATAAAAGTAGCAATCAATAGACAAGTTGTTCTGTACTTTACATAATTGAAAGTAAACTGTTTATCTGTTTGTATATTGTGCTGTAAAATAGGCTCGATAACAACCTATTTTATGCTTTTTTTATTTATTAGCGTGACCTTGAAATTTAAAGTAATATTTTAAATTAATAATAATTGTTTATTTAATTGAGTTAGTTTCTAATTTATTGTAAGTAAATATTAATTTGAAGATTATGATAATTTTAAATTTTAGTAAATATTCAAAAAAAATTCTTTAAGCTTTATAATATGATGAAGTATTTATAATTTCGCAAAATCATTCATCAAAATCTAAAATCAAATTAGCCTAAAACACTTGATGGAACAATTTAATTATTCAAATTGATCGATGTAATTAAATTAGATTAATTTAGTAAGAGATTTTAGTTATTGAAAAAAATTTACAATTAAATTTTACTTAGGCAAACTAGAGTTTAAAGTTTAATTTCAAAGTTCATTTCAGTATCAGATGGCGAATATTTCAACAATATGGAATTACTTAAAATAAATAAGATTACATTTGAATGTTGTAAATCAGTTATATTCAGCGGTCGGCAATATTTTGGCTATGTGGGGCCGGATTGCGTCGCACCGCAGGGATTCTTAAAAATATAAGAAAAAGTTTATCAAAAAGCATTTTTTCAAATTGCTTAAAATCAATAAAATAATGAAGATTATTAAAAATATTTTAGTTCTGCATATAAGCAAGTAAGTGGACAAAAACAATGTATTTTTAAAATCTTGTATTCAAAATTCCAAAATATTAATAATTAATGGGAAGCTTGATGTTCTTTGACACTTGAAAGCTTCTCAATATTGGGTGTCAGACCTGTCGATGCCAACAACAAAACATTATTCAAATTGCTATCGGTTAATCTTGTTCTCAAATTGCTTTTTAGTATATTTCAATTTTGAAAATAAATGCTCACATTGGTAAGTACTTCCAAAAAAAGTCATCTTTTTTGCTTGGTTCACTAGGTTAGGATACTTCCCATTAAAATAATTGTATTTTGTATAAAAATCAAGCAAATAAACATCGTCGAAGCGAAATTTTAATTTTAATAAGTTCCAGTAACTGTATCCTTCAAGGGAATTAACTGAATAAATTCTTCAAAAACATGGAAATTCAAAGTCGGTCCTCGCATGAATACTTATAAAAATCCTTTACGGGCCATAGGTTGCCACCCCTGGTTTAATCCCTTAATGCCTTTGAATGACATTCTCTCGTGTGTCGAATGCATTCGAATTCTCACTTATACACGAGTTTCGCTTGACTGAGTCACTATATTTTATCTAAAGCTCGTGACGCTTGCCAGTTCATAATTGTTTACAATTAAATGTGATAACCTCAGAAATTATTTTATTCAGTGACAATTTTAATAAAAAATTGACAGTCATGTAAAATATGAAACTTGATATTAAATAAATGCAGATATTTAAATCACTCTTTTCGATTGACCGAACCGTGGGAATAATAAATGAAATATATATAAATATATAAGTTAAATTTATCAGAAATTCACAGAATCCTCGGCAGAATAGATTTCCAAGATTAAACTTAAGTAACTAAGATAATATAGTAGAATAATAAGTGAGTGATTAGGAACTCAAAAATTATTTAGAGCAGTGATTCTCAACCACTGTGTCGCGAAATTTTAGATATATAATATATCGAAACTCTTGCAAATTCAAATTTTGCTCTACAAATCGACGAAACAACAGACATTAGAGGAAAACCTCAAGTAATTACATTTGTTAGATTTATTCACGAAAATGATATAATTAATCAATTTTTATGTTGACGGGAGTTACCTGATTTACAGCTGTCAAACACATTTTTGATACAATTAGTTCATATTTAGATGAAATTATCAAAAAACATCAAGCTCAAAACAACATCGCATTAAAAGTATTCTTATTATTATAACTTGTATTTAATCCTTAATAAACGTTTTGTTATTTTTTTAGTACATAATATTTTATTTCGCATATTTAAAATTTTTATCTAAATTTTACAGTATCAATGGCAGTATCACTGTGCTGACGTAAACAATAGTTAATGGATAGTAACTATGCAGTGAATGGTCAAAGTATTGGGTAAAAAGTATTTTGTTCCAAAACCAACGTCAGTTGTCTTCAGAATGCGCTAAAACAGCACGCAGATCCCTAGGTCGAGTAAAAATCAAAAACAAGTGAAAACATTAAATACACACAATAAAAGAAACAACACAAAATCAAAATGAAGAAACATAAAGCCAAATTAAATAAAATAACAAAAGCAAGAAGCAAAAAGGACAAAATAAATATAGCACAAATAAATAACAGGGCGTAAACATATTCGAATTTATAAAAAAAAGAAAATAGAAACTAAAAATAGAAAGATTTCATCAAAAATATACCATAATAAATAGATTGAGAATTAAAATAATAATATAAATGACACAGGAAAATTCTATGAAAATGGCGAAATCCAACTTGGCGTCGAAGCTAACAACAACAAAATTAAAACACGAAAGTTATAAAACTGATTTATCGAAAAATAATTAAAAATAATTTAAGAAGTAAATGAAATAGGAATTATATAATAAAACTATTAAACACAGCATAGTGGTGGGTTACTGGTAATTCCAAGTTTCTACCTACTCATTCTGTTTCCAGCGTAACCCAGAATACAATTGACAGCTGACTACTTGGCACCCGTTGAGCAATCAACGTTGGTACTGTACCAAGGGTTTGAGTACTAGCAAAAAGTGAGCATGCTTAGCATACTATAATTTTCTAGCACTCGCTTGGGTTCACGGACTGTCGATAGAAGGCCTATGTCCGATTTCTCTCGGTCCCCTCTGTATTAATTGATATTATCATATTGATAGAATACATATAGACACATGAGTTAACATAATAACAATATCTTTATTCAAATTATATAATTCATGGTGGGAGTTCATAATGCTCCGGTGGACTCTTCCGGGGTAGTTATTGGTAGGGTCGGTTGGATTGGTCCTTGGACTAGGCTGGCCTGTCGTAATCTGGCCCGAGCAGCTTTACCCGACCAGATTTTCTTCCTAGGGGGGATAGAAGCTGCGAGTGCTTTTGGTCTATGAAGTACTTCTGTCAGAGGTCGAATCTTGGCGATCACATCTCGATCGATTTCCTGTTGATGTACCTGGTCTCGAGTTCCCTCACCCTCAGACGGAGACCTCGTAGTTCGACTTGATCTTGGGAGCTCTGCAATTGTAACTGGGAAATCAGTTTCAGGCGCTTCTGCATCTCCGCCGGCGGGAACCAAGTACTTTCGAAGTTACGGCAATGTTCTTTGATTCTCGTCAGCTTGGCTCTATACACTTCCGTCTGTTGTTGCGCTCATTCCCGGTTCCGACGCATATCTTCCAAGAGTTTTATCACTAAATCAAAGGCATAATTAATGACGTGTCCTTTCGTACTCTCGTCAGGTGACTACGTCTTGTTGCTATAATTATCGTTGTATAAAATGCGATCGTCAAGCTGTAGTATTAATATGTGGTTAAAACCCGGATTAGTCTTACGAGTCTCGCTAAAAGCGTTCATGATTTGTGTGATAAAAGAAAAATAAAATAATAAACACATTATGAATGAATTATAATATAGTCAAAGACAATTAAATTAATGTTGTACAAATGATGATCTATTCAGAATAACTAAGTTGAGTTAAGCATGACATTAAAGAAAAACCAAAATAAAACATAATTACAAGGTGCTGTTGTTCGGCTCAACTGTTTGATTGTTTATACAGAGTGATTTTTTCGCGGACGTCCTCGTCTTCGTGGCTGGTCCGTTTCTTTTCACGAAATAATTTAAAAAACTGTTTTATAATTAATCAAATTAATATAGACGTTTATATATAAATTCCTATAACATAATTCTAGATAGTATGGTTTAATAATTAATATATATTACTCAAACAATATAGCCACTCATGTATATATTTATAAAACGTCCTTTTAGATGGGGCAGGTTCAATAATTAATCTTTTTAATCAACTAATATATACATTTATAAAATAATCAGATGATGTAGACACTAATATGTAAATGTAGAAAACATTTTTTATCCAGTACAGGGTTAATAATAGGTATAGTCATTAACATATAAATTCATAAAACACATTTTTAGATAGCATCGATTTAAAATATGTTAAACCGCAGAACCGGATGGTACTATTTTGGCGCCTGGAGCAAACTTCTTGAAAAGGCGCCTATATTGTTAAAGTCAAATTTGATGAAATAGCTGCAGATTTAAATAAAAACATACACTTTCTAATGAACTATTTATATATTTTTAGATTATTGTTATGTACAAAAAATAAATGATTTAATTAATTAATGGTACCCTGCGGACTTTAATTTCTGCAAAATCTTTTATTAAGACATCATAATCCAAAGACTCTGCGATGGCGCTTTCAATGGACATCAAAGACAAACCTACTAACCTTTCTTGTCCCATTGATGATCTTAAATAATTTTTAATTATTTTCAAAAGCGCTCAAAAATGCAAATTTATCAAAATATAGATTATTATGTAGAAATGCGTGTTATAATAACAGTCAGTATGATAGTTTTGTTGAGAATAATTATTCTTCAATTTGATCGAAAAGGCGCCTTTTTTTCAGTGTGATTCTGGCGCCTGGTGCGGTCGCTCCCTCGCTCCACCCATAGATCCGGCCCTGTTAAACCGCATAATATAGATGCTAATATATAATTATATGAAGCATAATTTTAGTCCGTACAGATTTAAAATCAACATCAAATAATATAGGCATCAATATATAACTTTATAAAATATATTTTTGATCGTGTAGAATTAAAAATTAATATTTATTGGCCCAATAATCTAGACATTAATATGTAAAATCGTGGTATAGGTTTAAACTCAATCCTTTCGTATTCATTATAGTAAGAGGTAATCTTAAAGCATAACAGTATCAGATTCTTCTCAGACTTGGTCGATAAGGTACTATACGATAGAATTGTGATTTTTATTTTAGAAATTTGAAGAATTTAGCTTTCCAGCGATAAAAGGGCTTTCGTGATATGAATTTTTCATGATGCTACATTGTAGAGACGGGGCTCATTCAAAGTACTTTTAAGGGTGCTGAATATGATACCTTTGGGTATCCAAAATGAAAATTCTGGGGATGAAACTATGATTTGGGTTTATTAGATTTTTGGCTATGCTTACGTTTTCAAATTATCTATAATTATCGAATGTAAATAAGTTGATTAATAAACAACTTTAAAAATATTCGATGTTAAACGTATTAGAAATACCATACAAGTTGTTTATATCTATGTACAAGAGTTCTGTGTCTTCAGAACTAGCAACATAATGTTTGTTAACAAATGTTAACCCACCCCGTATCTCTCCTTCATAGAAATTAAACATTTCCATGTCCTGCAAAAGTTCAATGGGTTCCGTTAATGTCATAAGCGCTGAAGCCCATGACATACCGGGAATGCCATAGAAATTAAGGGCCTTTGCACGGAATTGTTGAAAATAATCTGCGAGGAGAAATACGTCTAATTTAAGGTAAGTTAATCTACTAGTTATCTAACATGTTGTTGCAATTTTGCTGAGTCCAAATAACTTGGGCTAATGCATACTCATCATTAGACACAGAATCCCAGATAGGAGGTAGTTCAAGAGTCGATTTCAGAACCTCCAGAGATGTTGCGAAGTCATAAGGAAAGATACCTTTGGCTCGAACAATTGCGCCATCAAAAACAGAAGAAGTTAAAGGCCGATCTGAAAGAGTCTTAACCGCTTTTGCTAAAGATGAAACTGCAATTTGTTAATATACGCGATGAGGGAGATGAATTTCTCGGTAGTAGTCGGAATAATATTTAACTCCCAAGAAGGAAAATTATTCAAACGAAAATTCAAAATATGATGGAGATCATACGCCTTCAAATTATGAAACACAACCGGTAACTATCTCTGAATTCGCTGAGACACATTACATTTCCTACAAGCAGCACCTAAATATTTACCTGAGAAGTGGCAATGGTCCCTAACTCTATCTACAATAAATTTTTTACATAGATAACAGGTTCTGGAATCTCTATATGCCCAATGTTGAACGAAAGACAAGGTTTGCATGGACTTTTTCCCATTAATTTCGTAATATGGCAGGACAATTTTGACCGCAATTTCCACTACCTTACGCAAGAAAGACAACACACAATCATCACCAACAAACTCATAATAAAATCTAGTCTTATTATAATTATTAATTAATAACATGCCTGCTGTTATTGGCAAGTGCTTTTGATGGTGTATTATATCCTCGGGTGAAATTGCTTCAAAATCGGCATATATCACGAATGGCGGGGTGATTGTCTTCGCATAATTTGAAAAAATTTAATTTTTCTCTTCCGGTAGTGTATATAAAGTTCTTATCCTATCTGATTCTTATTGCATAGTGAAACATGTACGTTAAATGCTTTTTCCAGTCGAAAACCATTGAGACAATGAGGACACCAATTTACTCTAATCCAAAGGTTGCAGGAGCTACTGGGATGTGAGTTCATTAATTTTTGTAAGTTAAAAACTGCGGTATAATGGAAATTATCACCGTCTTCCAATAAAAGTAAGTATATGTGTCCACCACCTATAACCTTAGATCGGTGAATGATATCTAATTGAGGATGATGTGGAATATAATTATCGTCAATTACATTTTCAGAAGGCGTAGCTGGGGTGTTTTTATAAATTAAAAAATTTATTGATAAATTTAAATCACTATTTTTCCTTTCAAATTTCGGGATGTCGCACAATTTCATTGGACAATCAGAAATGGGGTCAAAATTGAACTCGTCAAGATAATTTTCATAGGAACTAACTCTATTTCTATTTATATGTACTACATTACGTTTTAAAAGAGCTAAAATACTATATATAAAGCACATATCGTCGATGTTTTTGACGTTTTAGAATTTAAAGCTGATGGGGTGGGAATGTAACTATGTCCAGCTAACCTATTCATATGGGCAAATTTTGTTAATATAAAATCTCTTTGATTTCAACCACCCGCCATCCGCTACCCAAATATGTGAACTTTTCAATTTTATTATTTAACTTAGTGATGCCCTCTAATAGAAAATTATTGGAAAAAACCTCTGCATTATTAGAGAAAAAATTATCTCTAATTTCCCCATCTTTCTCGAACTGGATTAAAAAGGTGAATTGCATTTTCACTGACCCCATTCCGTTTATTTCGGCAATTAATTTATTTGTCATCTTATTTGTAATGAAAACTTGTACCAAGTTATCTTTTTCCATAATAAATAGTAAATTTTTTCTAGCCCCCTTAAAATCTCAATTTCAGGTTCATTGTCAATATCGATCGAACTGCCTATCTTATTATTTACTGAACCACCTATTTGAATATTATTTAAATCACTTATTTGATCTATTTTAGTAATTTTAGAGGGGACACAAGACCCAAAACTAACAGCAGGCTGTTTATTATTATTTAGAATATTATTTATTTTAGTATTTAGATTCGTATTTAGATTAGTATTATTTACATTATTATTTACATGTTTTGTATTATAATTATAATTTATAGGTTTTGTATTTATGTGTTTTGTAGTATTATGTATTGATTGTTGTATTTTGATAAACAATTTCTTTTTATTTAAAGAAAACAGATTTAAATGTGATTTGTGAATATTATAAAACTCTATATATTTAATGCTGTGGGAAGTCTAACATATTGGACATATAAAGTAGTTGATGCCATAGAATCTATGACCGTAGTATTTTTTCATATTTTTATGGCATATATTTGTATGATCATTTGATGACAAGCAGTAGCGTGGGTTTAATTTACCTGATAAATTATAAATATATATCAAATATATTAATAGATTTAATGTATTTAAATATTTAAATATTTAAAATATTTAATGTCTTTATTAACAATTCTTAAGCCGTTTTTATCGGATAATAATTATAAAACGGAATAATAATCGGAATACCTATACCCATGGGTATACCTATGGGTATGGGTATACTATGGAAGTTGATATCGTTATACCTGAATGTTTGCATGACTTCTTGAATGACTTTCCTATTGCTGCGGAAAAGATGTGTCCACCGAAATCCAAAGTTGAGAAGCTGATGCTCACGCATTGGCCAAAGAAGAACCATGTTCTTCATTGGAGGCACCTCAAGTTGTATATAGTGTTGGGCTGAGTCGGAAAATCAATTTGGGAAATTAGGAAAATAAAATAAGCAAGAGGCTAAAGAAAAACAAAATAAAATAAACAAATTACGAATAAAATAGAATAAGATATAAGAAAAACAATAATTAGAAAATAAGAATTAAAACAAAAAATATAAAAATAAGAAAAATTAAAATAGGACAATAGAATGACGAAAAATAACGTAAAATGCAGTAAATAATAAAGAAATTAAACAAAATAAATAAAAATACAATAAAAATAAAGAAAATAGGAAGAAATAACTAAAAAACAAGAAAAATAAATTAAAGCAATAAAATTAAGCGGTACTCAATTCTGATTGGTCCGCACACACAGAAAATTAATATATAAACACGCACAAAAATCATAAAATTACTGTTAATCTAAACATTCTACAGGTAAGAGTACTTTTAAAAATGACTGTTAATCTAAACATTCTACAGACCTACGTTAACCGACAAGGATAATCAACAATCAAAATCATTTTCTAGGAGCATTCAGAGATCGAAATCGAGATAACTAATCACTGAGAAAGTACCGAATCTAATTCCGACTCAGCCGATAACACTACAATCGATATGTAAGCGAACTTTTGTTTGAAAGTAATAGTAATCATGAGATGTTCGTAACAGTAAAATTAAATGAATTATGATTTTCTTTTCGGTTGATCCCTATTAATATTTTTATATGATTTTAATGGTTAAATAAATGTTTTAATGATAAATGCGTTGTTTTAGATATATTTATGAATTAGTTAGAAAGTCTATGATTTTATGATTATACATTTTATGAGAAACGTGGAGTTGAGACGTTTCATGTCATGGTGTGAGGGGCCTTCGGGAGCTCAGCCGGTGGACATGAAACGTTTCAATCACGCAGCTGACTTGGGCCGAAATGTGGGGGCTTCCTCACGGGTCCGTCGCTGAAGGTTCCTAACTTCGTTGAAACAGTGGACCATAAATATATGAGAGATTTCAATTAGAAAATTTCGCTACGTTCAGAATTTACAGTGATTGAGGTAGCCACCACCCAATTTTCGTATCTGGAACACTGTTATCCATCTTAATTCTGATTTTTGGCACTAGTTCATGCGACCGTAATCTAGAAATTCGAGCTCTTTAATCCTCATCACATCTTGAGATTCAACCATCTACTTGGTGCTTTCGAAAAAATCATCTTATTGCGAGAACTTTTACTTCAATATCCGATAGTTATCTGATAGGGTATCATAAACAACTTATATAAGAGAAAATCAAAACATAAGACTTCCAATGTAACAACACTTTATTTTTGAAAACGCTAGTTAACCAAAATATATTACTTACCAAATAGGTCCGAAAATTAGACGTTGGAGTAAGATTCATGGTCGTTTCTTAGACAAGTAAGCCGATTTCCTGTCGTAGAATATATCCAACGTTAGGGAAAGCCTCGTAGTCATAAATCCAAATTCTGCCGGTAAAAGCGAGTAAACAGAGATGAACTGACAAACACATAATTTTCCAGATATTATCACCCGGTAGAATCTCATCCAACTACCCCGGTGTGATTGTGAAATGCAATTGATATCGACAGTAGATACAGATAAGCATCCATGAGAATAGCACAGGATTACTGGTTTATCATGATTAGCGAGAATACTTGTTACCATATGTGTGCGACACGAATTAGTAGATAGTCAACAGCCGGTGAGTGCACTGAATCGACCAATAAATCACTGATTTTTATCTGGCACGAAGGTGTCTCGTTACACTGACAATGAGTAACAAATTAATCCGCTAGTCAACCTGAGACCAACTTTCTACTGCAAACTATTCTTGTAATGTTCACGTTTTTAGACCCCATTAATAATAAGTAAACTGCCTGCGTATATTCAGATCCTCGACATGAAAGATATAAAATGGGAGAAGGAAATGCCGGTTGGGGAAATAATGCGTCTCGAGTTATGTTAATTATGATAATCTTGGGTCGAGGTCTAAATAATGGATTGAGGGTTTAGGGAGGAATGCGATGTGGGTTGAATTTAGCAATAGCGTAATTATCACCATGATCCCGGATTTTGCATCTGTCAATACAATCGTGCATAGCTATGTAAATAAAATTATGTAATAAATCTAGCAGTAACAAATTAATTACCTAAGATCGTAAATTTCCTACTTGTCAGTATGGTCTCCTTGTTTTGTGGTAAGTATTGACTATGAATAAATAATCTGTAGGGTAGAGTGATGTCTTCATAAATACAGTATATTTGAATATCAATTTTCTTTTCTGTTCTAGCCAATTGTCATGCTACCGAATAATCGACCTGCATTACGTCCTTGTTTCTCCTGCGCCGATAAAAACTCTATTATCAAGGATCTGCAGGCCCAGATCGGTCGATACAAGAAGAAGATCGACGAACTGGAAGGCACATGGTTCAGCCCAGTGCAAATGAAGGAGGTGCGAAAGAAATTATATCGCAGTGAGCATTGTCGGGAGCTTGATAAAGGAGCAATCGGAAGCGCTCCACAAAGTATATTTACAAGCAGCAACTACGAGGCAATTAGTCAGCATACCCATTCACGAGGCGGACAATGTTTTCCCGATACATCACGACACCTCGTTTAAGTCGTCACCTGCGGCCAAGAAGTCTTGTCGGGAATGTGTTGAAGCCGATCTCTCCCCCAGGCATCCAGATATCGTTTTCCCCAAGATCAGTAAGGTGCAAATCGCCGGTACCTCTACCTCGGCGGCACCTCCGATTAGCCAGGTGGCACCAAAACCCAAGCGACGGCAATTGTCGAGAGCCGATCGCAAGAGAAAACAACGAGAGCGCGCGGCCGCCAAGCACAACGAACAGCCAGCGGAAAATCCTAGTAGTGTTCAGCACCCTCCGACGACAATTGATCTGACTATCGGGGTCCCAGGGCGAATTATCTCCGCCGCTGGAGTGACCTGGAAGGAAGATGCCTCCGAATTCTTTGATTTAGAAGAGTTGTTGGCCGACACTGAATGGGAAAAGTTCAACTCGCTCCGAAAGACGAACATAAATGTTTCTTTTCTTATTTTTCTCATCATTCATGTATAACTGTGCGGTGTAAATTATCAACGTTTTATCCCATTGTGCGGAAATAAATCATGTTTGTTACTAATGTTCTCGTTAATTTTTCTTTTGTTTATGACATAGATTTTAGTTATTCTAACCAATATCAAGTCCTAGTTGTTAGTTCGAACGAACGGTCTGATGATATGAGTAGACGTAAGTCCTTCTATCGGCAGTCAAGGGAAAGAAGTCGAGGCCTCAGTAAGGAGTAGTCTGAATGTAGGGGCTCACCTGCTTACTGGCGTCTCGCATACATAGTACATTACCAACGTGAAGTAATTCACGGGTACTATGCTGGAATGTAAGTTGTGCGGGGTACCGCTCGGAGTTACCAAGGGAATGGATAAAACAGACAAAGTAGACCATCATCTCCTAGGCGAAAAATGAAATTGTAGAGGTGAGTCCGAGTAGTGCCCCAGCAATAGAATTGGGGGCTGTAATTAAAACTGTACATAGGGCAAATAAATTTAAGAATGCACCCATTTTTAAATCGTACATAGACAAAAACACTAATTTACGAGCCAATTCTACATGCGAATTATATAGGGATCTATACAAATTATTTAACAATAGCTTGTATGGTAAATCGGTGGAGAATCTGAAAAAACGGATGAATTTGAGGCTATGCAATTCAGCTGAAAAGATGATTGTATATGCATCAAAACCTACTTTCAGAAAATCTATCAAAATTGCTGATGATCTGATTGCGGCTCATCTGGATAAAGATTTTATATGTTTAGACAGGCCTAGCTACATTGGTCAAACAGTGTTAGATTTGTCCAAACTGAGGATGTACCAGTTACAGTATATAGAATTGTCTAAATATCGTTTAGAGTTTAACTGTGATATAAATATCGTTGCCGGCGACAACGACTCCTTTTTCTTAGAGATAAAACACTGTAAGCTTGACACTCTTTTGCCGGCAATGATTCGTGATAATCTTTTAGATACTAGCAATTATGATCCTGCTCATCCTTTGTATTCAAAGAGTTTGGATTCTGTGATAGGGAAATTTAAGGACGAAAGTAAAAGGCTTGGTTATAAAGAGTGGGTTTTCTTGCGCCCTAAGTGTTATAGTTTGAGATAAGCCACCAGTCTTATTTAGACTGCTACAACAACAGCGTAGTATATACGGTGCCGCAAACTAGAATAAGGACGCGTAACCACCAGCTTCTTACTTTTAAAAATACCGAGATTGCATTGTCAAACAACGATGACAAACGATTATGGGTGGGGAAAAATTCCAGTCTCGAATTTGGGCATTATTTAGGAATAGATGCCTTAGATGTTGATCAAGTAATTTCAGAAATTCGTCCACTATTCGGAGGCCGAAGTCCAGATTTCAATGATGGCAATGATATTGATATAGATGACGTATTATTATCGAATTGATCTGTGATTTAATATATCTTTTAATGTCTTAATTTATTATCATTTTTTGAAAACTAATAATGATTTTGTAAATCTTAATAATAATAATCATAATAATAATAACATTGATAATAGTTATAATAATAACCTTGTTGAGCGTGACGAGTACCCTTGCTAGCAATACCCATATGGGGATAAAATAACTTGTCGGATAAACTCGGAGTATATATAATAATCCTTGTGTTTCAAAGCGGAGACATAACTACCTACTATAATTGATTATCAATATTACTATGCATTAAAAATTGCATTACCCTAATGATTTGTTTATATTCAAAATTGCATTACATAATCATCACTTATTCTATTTTAACCAAAAATTAATGTACCATAGTTTTTTTTACCTTTGCGGTTAGTTTAATATTTATTTGTACTGTATATGAAGAGTTAAATTTGTTTTTATAATATGTATGGAATAGGGAATAAAGTTTACTTAATATATTCAGGACCATCTAGATATGGTTACAGGTTGTCGTAAATATGAATTTAGTTGGAAGGATCTTCACACATTTATTAAAATTTTTTATCTGTTTAATTTACACACAAATATAAATACAAAATTTTCAAGATATGGCCCAGTTTAACCAGAAGTAAAAAAACTGAAGATTTCATTCATTGGTTACTATATAATTAAAATTAAACAAAGTATATCATTTTAATCAAATTATAAAGCAGTTCCTCTTTCGAGATTTTCTTGCAACTCCGCAGTAAATTCTCCGTAATATTTTGCCAATTGATCGTTGAATTTTTTATTTTTTTCATTGACGTATGTAACTGCAGCATCGGGATCAAATCTTTTCCTGCGATGTTTAGCCTGAGCTTTCTTGGCTATCTGTTGCTTAATATCTTCAGCTAGTGCATCTATACTTGCTTTACTGTCTTTTTTAGTATTAGCAAGTAATTCATAACCATTAATTTGAGATAACTTTTTACTAGAATATAAAGTTTATAATTTCTTTCAAAAAAAACAAACTTACATTTCCTCTTTTTCCTTAAGATATGCATCCATGTCCGGGGCTAAGTTTCGACTTAATTTAACATATTTCTTAAATGTTGCATCAGCAAAGTCAATAGGGTTTTCACCATCAATTTTCTTTCTCATTTTTTTTTTGTAAATTTTATCAGATACATTAAATTGAACATTAAGATTTTTGATACGACTCGCATCAACACCTTCTTCTTTGCATTTATCTTTAAATGTATCTTCATCTTCTTGCCATTGCAAACGACGGCGTTTATTTTCCCAATTGGGTGGAAGACTTTTACGTTTGTGTTCTTCTATTGTAGCTATATTATTCAATTTTCTAGCTTCGTTGGCTTTAAATTCTAATTTATTTAACCTCGCAAGAATATCTTCTTTATTCATATTTAATCAACAATTTAAAAATTAACTCAATATTTAAAATATTTAAACAAATTACAAAATTAATCATTATTTCATTAGATATACTTAATTGCCGATTTCAAATAAATATTAATAAAATCTAATTATTGAAGTAAATAAGTTCTGTTAAAAAGAATATATAAAAATTTAAGAGGAATTTTAAAATTAATGAATGAAAATAGAAAATAAAATAAAATTTCCTCATTTTAAGAATATAAAAACCATAGAAAATAACATTGGAAAAATAAGGGAAAATAAGGAAATTGAGTTTATACTCAATCATAAATATATAAACATTTTTAATCCGACTATGAGTAATTAGCCTATTGTAGCTAGCGGAAACGTGCGGTCATCGAGTTTTTATTTTTACCGTTAATTCTCACTTCCCGCTCGGCTTCTAGGTACTTGAGTTTTTTATTACGCTCTACCCGAGTCAGTTGTCGTCGCTTGGACTTGGTTGGCTGTCTAGCACCAGTGATGTGGATCTCTGCAATTGTGGATAACAGAGGAGTGTCTACGCAACTTTTATAGGATCTTCCGACTGATAGATTAGCTTCTTGGGGCTGCTGATGTAACTGGAAGACATTGCCTTCTTCCGTGAAAAGCACGGTCGCTATCTTTTTCATGAGTGTCACTTGACCGTAGACTTTGTGCAACGCCTCTGACTGATGAGCAGCCGATGCGATCTGCTCTCTTCTATTAGACTGTCGCGGCAATGCTCTACTCTGGATAATCTTTTCCGCACTTCTTTCATTTGCATGGGAGCGAACCCTGTCCGTTCGAAATGATCTATCTTCTTTTTTAGTAAACCAATTTGTGTTTGCAGCGTTTTTATTATTGCGTTTTTATCGGCAAATGAGTAGCATGGCCTGAGTGCCGTCGAGGTCGAAGGATTGTTGGACATTCTCTACAACGGAAAAGAAGTGAAATCAATTTACTGACTATAAACGGGTTTAAATCGAAAGATAGAACAATATTCTTTCCACCCTCAACTATTAAACGTAGTAAAAAAAATCAAACACTCAAGCAGAGAAGAATTCACACTGTTGACGACTCAATTAAATCACTTTAATCAAAAATTGTTATGTAAATAAAGATAAACGGTTAAAAGTTATTATTGACCCGCATAAGTACTCTATTCTAGTAAATCGATGCCACCGTCAAAAATCGGGGAACTTAATCGTGGAACTTAAATTAATTCATTACGGAAAATCTAGTGGGTGAAATTGACTGTGCAGGTTTATAAAACGAAACTCTTTTAACTTCCTGTATTTAATTTATGCCCATCTCCACTAAATGCTATACCTATCGAGAGGATTCGTCATGTCGAGATGCTCGTGACTATCATTAGGTAATTTCGTCCTAGCTACTCTTCACTAAATGATCGGTAAACAACTCACCAAATAATCAATAGCCTCGTTCTCAGGGGAAGCGCACAGGTAGATGTAACTAGTTATGTTATTGTTTAATTTAGGAAATTTAAACGACTGAAAAATTTAAACAACTCATCAGTGAATTACGGATAAGCTAAATGACAATACTCAAGGAAATTTATATGAAACACACGTTGTAGATCCTATGACATCGTACATTCACTAATTTTCTCTTGGACAACTGCCTACCAAGGGTATCAAAGTATTATTACGCAGATAAGCCAAACAGAAATGCCTTCAGGAATCTTGATGGTTTTAAGCGCTTTTTGATTCATCTATGCGATCTTTGTGGATGTAATATTGTGTGGTGGATGTCGAAATACCCGAGGAATTGAAGTAGATTTCCTATGATATTGAAAGCAAGCTGAGCGATAGAGAGCATTGCTGAACAGTTTTTCTATGAGCAGGAAAATTGATCTGATGCAAGAATGGAGATAATTGACAAACGACGTACAGCACCTTAATCATTGCGAGTTACGTTTCGATTCCACCTCAATCTCCAAAGTTATTTCTCTACATCGACAGATCGGTGGAGAAACTTTCACCTAACGGCCCGATCAAATCCGTGATGATTCTGAAATGCCAGCCAACCTACCGGCAAGAAGAACAACTAGTTTCTCTCAAGCTGTGGCCTTTTGGATGCCAGTAGCATATTTCCTAATTCATGTAGTTAATATCAAATAAAAACTGTTTCATTTTCTTGTGTTTTCATAAAAAGTGTTCATTTATCTAAAGCATTTATTGAAAAAGGTATTAAGTAATTCATTTCAAACATTCCGTGGAATAGTTATTTATTACTTTAACTGATTTAATTACTTATCATTAGTACGAAAAGTGAAAATCGAACCATTTTTATTACGAAACGTTTAATTTAAGAATATATTACAATAGTTACCCATATTAAATAAGAATCATACTAGATTAGTTTTCTTCCAAACTGGTGTTAAAGATTATTCGTAGTCGATTGATTTTATTCATAGTTCCCGAGTGATTTCTGGATCTTGATGTTGATTTTACCTAAGCTCTATTTGATTATAGTGAACATTAAGTCTTTGAATTTTATGCGGTCCTTAGTTATTTTACAAAATTTTGGACCAATCAGTGTGAAGAGTTTACATTTTAATTCTTTTATTTTAAGTTTTGTGCATTATTGCTTATTTTTGTCTTTTCTCATTTATTTTTTATTATTTTTTGTTTAAAGATTTTTTCTTATTCTTAATTTATTGGTGTTTTTTATGTCTCTTCCAATCGGTCAGTGGTGTTTTAAAATCGGTTATTTTCTAATTTTTATTTAATTTTTATGTTTCTGTTCTTATACTCTATTTCCTTTTATACTTTATTTTATTTTTACAATATTTTTGATATTTTCGTATTTTTATGTCGTTTCTTATTGCTTTCCTTTTCTCTTTATTTATGTTACTATTTATGTTATTTCTCCCTATTTCTCGTTTTTAGTCCAGCAATCATCATAAGTCAGAATTGGAAATATAGGCAAATCCCTACTCAAATTTTTGAAGAGCAAACTGAATAACCTCAATAATTTTAGAAAATATAGGGTAACATTTATGAACTGGGATATAGGGGCGATCCCTGCGCAAAATTTTCGAAAGTAATATTAAATAACATCCAGTAATGAGGACCATAATTAAAATGAATAAGGAAGAACAATTATCTAAGAAAGGGATAGATAATAAACTGTGACGTAAGACCTTCTATCGGTAGTCCAGATCCGGAAAATGAAAAAGCAATCAGGAGTAGTTCTAGTAGTAGAGCTCACCTGCTTATTGGTTTTTAGCCACTGTGTACATCACCAACATGGTTGTTGCCATGGGCACGCAGATGGTATAAAGTACAATGATCATAAGACGTTTAGGAAAGAGTCAATACCAAACCCATAAACAACCCTAGAACATTTAAATGACAAACCCCTTAAGCGCCAACATAAATGTTTATGAATAAAATAAATATTAATGTGAAGAGTGTTGCTGTTTCTCCTCAACCAAATATTTTAGATGTGGAAAAAAGGGTTACAATTTTATTCTTAAATCTGGTTCTACTTCTAATAGATTTCTAAATTTGTTTAAAAAAACCAGTATTGAATAGCCTGCTTCACACTTGTATGTATTCACAAAAAGAATTAGAAATTTTATTGCTTTTGTGCCAAATACTGAATATTTCTGCTGACAGAAAAGCCAAAAAATCCAACAAAGGCATTCCATTAAAATTATCCTTTAGCGTTGTGCCACATGACACCTCAATTAAAAATTCAACATTCGAGTCTAATAATTCTTATTCAAATTATGTATTCAGTGTAAACGGGTTTCTTATCCATGATTTGTTACGGTTGATTGGGGAAAAATATTTTTTAATATTTGTCTGTAATCCTTGCAGATGATCTTCAAAGGCAGTTGAAATTTCATCTGGCATGGAACTAATGTTATAGTGTTTTTGTAATTCTGTTAGCTTCATAAAACGATTGTAATTCCCTTCTACCGCAGGATGAATCAATAAATTCAGTTTTTTAGTTGCAGGCTCTATCTTCTTTTGTACTTTAAATACATTGACATTGTTGCCTTGTAATGTCAGATTCAAATTATTTAAAAATTCAAAAATGTCACAAAGAAATGACAACTTAATCAACTAATTAACGTCATTAAACTTGTTTTTAGGTTCAAATATTGCATCTTTAGCCGCGGGGGATATTGCTCTAAAAATAATAAAACTTGTCTCATTTCAAAAAGCCTTTTAAAATATTCCCTCTGAAATAGCCATCGTACTTCACAATGAAAAAGATGTTCGTGTTCGCTATCCATTTCTTTACATAGTGCAGTGAATAATCTGGAATTCAGAGGGCGGTGTTTTATAAAATTCACAAATTTTGTACACTCTTGGATAGCATTTTGTAAAAGCAATGGCATTTCTTTGTAACTAAAGCTTCTCTATGTATGCTACACATTCTGAAGATACAGCTTTTATTCTACGAAAGAGTCCAGCATGAATACCAGCCATTGGGCGTGCACCATCGCTGCACATACCCACACATTTTTTCCAGTCAATACCATTTTGATTAATATAACCGTTAATCAAGTTAAAAATTTCTTCTGCTGTTGTTCTTGTAACCAAAGTTTTACAAAACAAAAATTTTTCCTTCGATGTATTGTCAAGATTGTATCTCACAAACACATTAGATTAGCTTGGTTCGCAATATCTACACTTTCATCGACTTGAGGAGAAAAAAAAGCAGCACTTTTTTAGGTGACCAACAACAGTTTTTTCGATATTATATGCCATTTCCAAGATTCTAAGCTTCACTGTGTTTTTGGAGAGAGGTATTATATTTATTTGGTTCTGTTGTTTATTATCACATATTCAAGTTCCCATTATTTTCCTATTATTACTAGAATTAAAAACTTTTCGGTAGTGGTATGAGAGTAGCCGGTCTCAGCAATTAATTTGGGTATTTCATAAGAAACCATAACTAGGTTTACAGACAAAGCACCCTGATAACAATTCGAATACATAGACTTCTCACTCGCTATTAGTTCTTTCTTTTTGTTTATAAAGAAACCTGTCGTTTTATTACTGTAACTTGGATGTTTTTATTCTAAATGGCTCTTTAACTATGAAGGTTTCATAGTTTCGTTTGACAGTGTCATATATCAAATAACGCATAATGGGCCAGCACCTTTCTTGAAACCGTATTTTATGTAATCCTTAGAATATTGTCGCAACCAAGGGGGTTTCTTCTTTCTTGTAAGTATTAGGATTCTCATCCGTTAGAACAGTAATATCGGTTTGCAAATTATTAGATAATTCCATAAACTTTATTTAATAAATTCTACACTCAAAACTTATCTTTTCTTTTGTTTCTTATTTAAACAAATTTTAATCTTTCTTTTAAAATATTTTTCGATAAAAATATTTTTAAAATTTAACAAAATTTCTGATTAAAACTTTTGAACTATAAAGTCGGTTCATTTCCTCTTTCATTCAAAGGCAGGGCATGCATTGTGAGTCTAGTATGCCCGAAACGGATAAAAATTTTCAAATCTCTCACTATAGTTCCTCATTTGGATCTTCTACTAATCTGTGATTAACTGCCATGGATTTTCTAAACAAAGTTTATATAACTACCTAGTATTGTTCTTGAAGACATTTTTGATGCATTTACATAATCAACTATTCCATATAGACACTATCATAGAAATATGCAGGTTTATTTTTAAAATTATTTTAATTTATTAATTTATTTTACAGAATTAATTCAAAAAAATCAAACTAAAAGTTAAAAATAATATTTGGTATTCATGGACCACAACAAAATAATTATAACCAAGATTAATTAAAATTTATTTATTCATACATTTTTAGAGATTTTTCCATCTTTCTTGAATTTTCCATGATCAGCCGTTTGACTTTGTTTTGGTACTTGATGAATATTTTGGGAATTTTTTTGTGGTTTTTCAACCTTGTACTTGGAGGTCTTTCCATTTTTCACATCAGCCGCCGACTCTATTTCGTCAGTGACAATCAAAACCACACAAACAATACTTGCTAGTATTAGAAATTTCATGGTTGATTGAATGTCAAATGTTGATTTGAGAGATATCTGATATATTTATAGTGACATATGAATATATTGAAATCTCAATTGAGTGCCCTTGACAGTCGAAAATAATCAAATTGTT